>PVKP010009521.1:0-68014 GCA_004027715.1 Plecturocebus donacophilus
AGTCACATCCTGGCATTCAGTGTATAGATCCAATGTCGCATGTCTTGTTCCAAAGGATCTTATTTTGTGAACTATATATATCAGTAGTGTACATTACCATACAATGTAAAAAGATCTATGTATAAACAATGCAACCAACTATCCAAGTGTTACACCAACTAAAACCCCCAATAAACCTTGAACAGTGAAAAAAAAAAAAAAATCTGTGAACTTGAAGACAGAGACATAGAAATCTAATCTGAAGAACATGGAAAAATATTTTAAAAAATGAACAGGGACTCAGGGCCTTGTAGAACAACATCACAACATCAAAAGGTCTAATATTTATATTATTGACATCCCAGAAGACTAGAAAGGAGAAAATGATGCAGAAAAATATTTGAAAAAATAATGGCTGAAAACTTCCCAAATTTGGTAAAAGACATACAGATTTAAGAATTTTGGCAAACTCCAAACAAGATAACCTCAAAGACAAGCATACCCAGACACATAATCAAACAGTAAAAACTAAAGAAAGAAAAAGTCTTGTCACAGTCAGAGAAAAATGAACTGATGATACAACAGTTTAATTAACAGTGAATTTCTTATAAGAAACCATGAAGGCCAGAAGGAAGTAGCACACATTTTTTTAAATGCAGTAAGTATCCGGAGAAAATATTCTTGAAGAATAAGGCAAAGTACAGATATTCTCAGGAGAAGGAAAACTTTAAAAAATTATTGCCATTAGACCCACTCTAAAAAATGCTAGAGAAAATTATTTAAGCTTAGAGAAAAATATACCAGAGAAAAACATGGAACTTCAGAAATAAAGGAAAAGTAAGAGAAATGGTAAATATCTGGGTAAATGGGTTAGCTTATTTTTTTTTTAAGTTCTTTAAAGATGTATGGCTGTTGAAATTTGAGAGTTATAGCACTGCCACTTGAGTGCTTCAAGTAGAGAGATGTAATACTTACAATAACTATAACACAAAGGAGGAGAAATAAAGGGATTTCAACTGTGGTGAGGCTTCAGTTTTGTACTTAAAATGGTAACATACTAACTACAAGTATAAGCAATATATTTCATAATTAGATTAGGTACTGTTCGTTTTAATCTCTAAAACAACCTCTGAAAAAAATATTTTGAAGTCAAATTAATCAAAAAGTCACAAATTAAATTATTAATGATTTAGATAATAAGTAAAAGGGAATGCCGAAATTATTCTACTTGCTCAAAAGAAGACAGGGAAGAAAAAAAGATAAACAAAAATCAGAGGGATTAAACAAACACAATAAAAATGGCAGCAAAACGGCACACATCTGTAGGTTGAGTTACTCAGGAGACTGAGGCAGCAGGATCGCTGCTGCTCAGGAGTTCAAGGCTGCGGTGAGCTATGATGGCACCACTGCACTCCAGCTCGGGCAACAGAGCGAGACCCTGTCTCTGAAAAACACACAACAAACAAACAAAAAACAATTTTTCCTCTCCAAGCCAGTCAAAAATATTCTCTTTCAGTATATTAAATAAAACTTAAAACATTTCTTTCCGAATTCAGTCTATATAATCTTGCTTGATACTGACTAGCAAGCCATTTGCTGGGGGCCCAATTACCCATGCGTTTCTACTAGGACCATGGCTGAGCCTCTCATCAAAAGGTTCTCAAGCAAGTGAGCATCAAGCATCCCTGAGGAACTTGTGGAAGCACAGACTTGGTCCCATCCCAGGTTTCTGACTCAGTAGGCAAGCAGCTCTCCCTTCCTTACTCCCTCCCTTCCTTCCTCCCTTCCTCCCTTCCTCTTCCTTCCTTCCTTCCCTCCTTCCTTCCTTCCTTCTTTCCTTTTTTTTTTGACAGAGTCTCACTCTGTTGCCCAGGCTAGAGGGCAGTGGCCCGATCTTGGCTCACCGCAACCTCCGCCTCCTGGGTTCAAGCTATTCTCCCTGCCTCAGTCTCCTGAGTAGCTGGTTACAGGCATGCCACTACACCCAGCTAATTTTTGTACTTTGAGTAGAATCGGGTTTTACCATGTTGGCCATGCTGGTCTCGAACTCCTGACCTCAGATGATCCACCCGCCTTGGCCTCCCAAAGTTCTGGGATTACAGGCGTGAGCCACAGCACCCTGCTGCGGACAGCTTTCCTTTCTAAGGTTCCCAGGGAGCCTGGGAGAACCATTTTGAGAACCACTGCTCTAGCGTTTATATCCTGTGGGAAAAAGGAAAACAGGTCCTTTGCCTTTCTAAAGGAGGGCAGTTGATGGAAGGGCATAGAGTCGAACTGAATGAAAAATAAAAATGACTGCTCCATGAATTTGGGGAAAGGGGGACAGGCCAGAGTTGAGACCAGGCCAAGTCACTATGGTGAAAGTAACTTCTAAGAAGAGCCCAAGAAGGCAGCTCTGGGAGGCCGTGGGCGGCTCACAAACGCTTATTCAGTGTGATGGAAAGGGAACGTCTACTCAGCAGTAATTTGGCTAAAGAGACAAAAGACGTTATTTTAATCATTACATATGTGTTTAAAGAGAACTCACAGGTGAGAGAGGGAAGTATCTGCGGGTGAGACACCCAGGATGTGGCCTGGGGACTTCGCTGTGAACAAGACCGGGCTGGCTCCCAGACACCCAGCTCCACAGCTGAGAGGAAAAGGACCGGCTGTAAAATAGAAAATAACTAATTCCTTCATAAAACTGTCAAAAATCCCCTTTGGACAGTTGGGTTTAAGTAATCATATTAATCACGCTTGGGAGATTTACAAGGAGATTAGCAGATACATAAGGGAACTTTTTTCCCTTAAAGGGTTTGAGTTTGTTTTATATTTAAGACTGTGTAAGAAGATGGAAGAGAGAAATTTAAACAAACTTTATAGTAGGCTTAACATGCTCAGCGGCACAGGAGGACTGGAGACTCTCGTTCTGATGGGTTTCTCAGCTCCACCATTGATCTCACTCAGAAAAAATTCATTAATTTAACTGGTGGCACAGAGTCCATTCATAAGAAATAAACCATCATATGAATGGTTTATTTAAAGCAATAAATAATATTTCTATCTATATAGCTCAAATTGTATTTCTCAAAATTTATTATAAATGAACATTCTTTTTGCTGCTTATTAGATCCGCTAAAGACAAGAAACAGCACATAAATTGTTAGTCTTTTGAGGTGGCAAAAGCTGTTCCCCTCATTATTATAATCATAATCTAATTATCTGAACATTTTTACGCTCTGAATAGAATGCAGTACTTTCTTTGGGGAACTCTAAGCAATGAGGGTTAATGCCCTTTATTTCTCTCTCTCCCTTTTTTTTTTTTTTTTTTTTTTTTGAGACAGAGTTTTGCTATTGTTGCCCAGGCTGGTGAGCAATGGCACGATCTCAGCTCACCGCAACCTCCACTTCCCAGGTTCAAGCCATTCTCCTGCCTCAGCCTCCCATGTAGCTGGGATTACAGGCATTCGCCACCATGCCCGGCTAATTTTTTGTATTTTTAGTAGAGTAGACTTTCTCCATGCTGGTCAGGCTGGTCTTGAACTCCCAACTCCAGGTGATCCACTCACCTGGGCCTCCCAAAGTGCTGGGATTACAGGCATGAGCAACTGCACCAGGCCTACTGCCCTTTATTTCTAAGAATTGCGATCAACTAAATTTATTTGTGGCCCATAATAACAAAGAGTATTTATGTGGGTTACTACAATCAAAACAAAAAATACTTCCCTGCATCACGATCGCGTTGGAATCTCATCCATTCCTGGTGAGGTTGGCCCAACAAGGTACCAGGATTACGCCATTGTTTTGAGGAGCTAAGACTCAGCTCTTCAATGTTTTGCCCACATTCATACACTAGGAAAGAGAAAAGTGGCTTCTCAGGACTGGCCTTTGATGACCAACATTTCAAGTAGACTCTGTTTCCTGATTCTACTGTGCTTCAGGCCCTCCTCAGGAACAAAGTAAAAGTTGCACAGCATGCAGAGAGCTAGTACTGAGTACATTTAAACATATTAACATCTGTCACATTCTGAAACTACAATAATGTGTTTTATTTGCTTTTCCATGGTGGTTTTCAAGAATCTTATATGATGAGGCTTAGGTCATCCAGACCGCTCAGAGGAGCAGGATGAAGCAAAACCATCCTTTTCTAGAACTGCTAACAGGTGCTGTGATCACATAACCCTGAGTGAGCAGAAAGCCAGTGCGTTTTCATCCTCTGCAAGGCTTTTCCCACTGGTCAGAGAAACTGATGAGTCTTGGGAAGGACTGACAGCCCTAAATAAAAGAATTGTTTGTACGCTTTAGAAAAGAAGAAAACTTCTCTGAAGAAACGAAAATGCATCTTTTAATTAAAAATATGCCAAAGCGGAAGAGACTAATTTGCTGCTCCAGCGCCCTTGCAAAGAGTTTTAGTCTCTGTGGAAACTCTCAGTCTAGAGCAGTTTTTCAAGTGTGGTTCTTGACCCCCTGTGTCTTAATCATGGAGGTCCTGTAGCAACAAACACAGATGATCTGGTCTCTTTCTGGCTGTACTGAGTCAGTCTCTGTATTGGGGCTGCATGTTTCTCAAGCTTCCTAATTGAAATCATAGCTCATTTTAGCCTTGAACTCCTTGTCTCAAGTGATCCTCCCGCCTCAGTCTCTTGCACAGCTGGGACTTCAGAAATGTGCCACCAGATCCAACTAATTTTAAAATTTTTTCATAGAGATGAGGTCTCACTGTGTTGCTCAGACTGGTCTCGAACTCCTGGCCATAGGTGATCCTCCCACCTCGGTCTCCCAAAGCTCTCGGATTACAAGTATGAGCCACCACACCTGGCCCTAAGTGATTCTTATTTTCACTAAAATTTGAGAGTCCCTGATCAATACCAGAAGTTCAGTTAACTCAAGTCTCTTAAAGGTGAAAATATGTTATGCTAATCAAACTCACCATCTAATGCACTAAAATGTTCTAAAAAGTAAGAACTTATTATTCACCTGTCTAGGACTTAGAGAAAAGCCTAATTGATCATAGAAGCTCCAAAAATGTTGGCTGAATATTTAGTAGAACCGAGTGTCTCAAATATAAAAAAATATTGAATAAATATGAGTAGGTAAATAAATAGGGGAGAAAGAATGAAGGAATCATTAATAACAATGGAAAATCCATTAATAACAATGGAAAATGACCATTTAGTAAACACACAGCAGTTGCTGCCATCGTCAGTTATCAATGGTTGCTAAAATTCGTAAATTAAGATATGAGAGAAGAGGCCAGACACAGTGGTTGAAGCCTGTGATCCCAGTACTTTGGGCGGTAAATGTGGGAGGATTGCTTGAGTCCAGGTGTTTGAGACCAGACTGGGAAACATCGTGAGATGCTGTCTGTACAAACACTGAAAAATTAGCCAGGTGTGGAAATGGTGGTGTGTCTGTGGTCCCAGCTACTTGGATGCCGAGATGGGAGGATCACTTGAACCTGGGAGGTTTAAGCTGCAGTGAGCTGTGATCGTGCCCTGAACGTCAGTCTGGGTGACAGAGCAAGGCACTGTCTCAAAAAAAAAAAAAGTAGGAGAGAAGAAATGAGAAAGAGAAGCAAGGCACTTGGTGAAGGAGTATCTTCCCACAGGATACTTACGAATTACAAAGGGAAAACCACCAGATTTACTGTGGAGATATCTGGCAAATGCCAGTGTGACCAAGTGATCAAATATAATAGCAGTAAGGAGACATAGTGATAGCACCTGCCCCCTGATAAGATGCTCTGAGTTGGGCACCCTGTTGCTACTGTGGTGTTCTTGCCAAAATACATGAGCAAAATTTAATCTCAAAGAGACTTTGGAAAACCCAAACTGGGTGAGTGCAGTGGTTCATGTCCGTAATCCCAGCACTTTGGGAGGGTAGGAGGGAGGATCGCTTGAGCCAGGGAGTTCAAGAACAGCCTGGGTAACATAGCAAAACCCTGTCTCCACAAAAAATAAAAATAATAATAATAACTGGACGTAGTTGTGGCTGCCTGTGGTTTCAGCTACTTGGGTAGCTGAGGTGGGAGGATTGCTTGAGCCTGGGAGTTGGAAGCTACAGTAAGCTGTGATCACACCGCTGCACTCCAGCCTGGGAAACAGCATGAGATCCTGTCTTAAAAAAAAAGAAAAAGAAAACCAAAACTGAGAGACAGTCTACAAAATAACTAGTCAGTGTTCTTGAAAAGTGTCAAGGTCACGAAGGACAAGAGTCTGAGGAACTCCCCAGACGGGAGGATACTACGGAAGCCTGACTCAAAGCAGAGCGGGACTCTGGGTCGTCTCCTGGACTGTCCGCAGAGAACGTGGCTGAGTGTGCATCCACCCTGGAGTGTCGTTGATAATACTGTATTAATTTTAATTTTCTGGGTTTTATGATTGTACCATGGTGTGGGGTTCGTTCCCTAGTGAGGTCCCTCGGAATTGGGCCTCGCCATACGGTGAGCTTGAGCCCGGACACAGTTTCCCGTTGGAGGCAGTGGAGCTATGGGAAAGCCGGAACTGCAATCAAAGGATATGTGAAAATAACTTTACTAGACAATGATGTGATGCCTATGTGGTCTGAGAAGACATGGTGTCTGTTCTCTGTTTTGCTAAGATAGAGGTGTTTGTGTTAAAAAGCTATTTTCTGTTCCTGTTTTTTATGACTTTGTTTACCCACTATTGTGAGGTCCTATGCTTGTTCTTGTGACTACCGTTTACTAAGATAATAGGTTTACTGCCTCTCTGGTGCCTTGTACAGATCATTAACTTTTTAACTATAGGTCTCCCCTCCCGGATAATGACAACCATCTGCATGTCTTGAGGGTACCTGATTGTGTTTCTGGTTTTACCATTTTTCTTATCTGCTGCCTGAGCTTGTATCCCGAGAACTTTCTGTTCCCTTTCATGTATAAGACAATGGTATTTGCTTCTGTAACTGCTATAGGCAAAAGTATATATACTAACCATGTGCAAAATAAAGCTGCTGTTTAAGCATTGCTGTCCAAGTATTGCTTATTCAGCCCTCCAGACCCCGCTTTCTGTCTACCTTTTCTTCCGCGCACTCCCCTATTCAGGTTGGGACCCTCTTGCTGGCCAAGAGTCCCCGGCAGACGTGACGGCCCCTCGGGAACCCAGATTAATTTATGTTGCGCTCCCTTCCACACATTTTAGTAGAAGTGCTAGATCCCAAGAGTACATTTGTTTTGAAGAATTTTGCAGCCACATTTCCTCTAGATGTGAAAACACAGTGCATATGTCATGTCTTTCCCATGACAGAGTTACGGTCTAAAATACCCAGAACCACTCTACACAGAGCACGTGTGTCATCTCTCCCTTCACTCAGAACATTACAGTCTGAAAGAATGATTTCTTTCTTAATCCTCAGGCCTGCATCACTTTCAGGAACAGCCATGGAAATGTTTGCCAAATGAGCCACGTTTCTAGAGAGGGAGCAACTTCTATTTTCTTTGACCAAAATATATCACTTGAATTGGATAATTTTAATATGGAACGTGAGGCATGGTACATATCTACAAAAGTGAAATATTTCTATTTCAGCTCAGTCATTACTCAGTGGCTTGATGCTATACGTTCTGACCTGAATTTTGTCTTTATCCCTTTTGTGTTCCTTTTGTACACTCACTTGCAGTTTGTCTATTTCATTATTCGCCACCGCAACCGTGTTGGGTTCCTGTTAAAACACTTGACACCCTGGCTAAACTGACAATAATGAGTCAAATTGGAACTCAGAAAGAGCACTGTGCTACTGGCTTCACTATCATGTTGGTAATATTACCAGTATTTTGCATATGGAGAAACAGTGATTAAGCAAAAAAGCAACTATCCAAAGGTAATCAATTAATAAATACATGATGTATATTCAAATGCAGATTTCCTAAATCTGCATGCTTCCCATTGTATAATTATACATTTCGTAAGTTGTGTGTTTTACATTTCCATATAAAGGCACAATTCCTCTTCACTTTTGAAATTAAGTCTTCACCTTCAAAAATGAGCTACTCTGCTTCCAATTTACTTTCAACTAAATACAATTTAGGAGGATAGGAATAAAGGAAATAATATTTAGGAAATGCCTGCTGCGTGTCTGACATTAAGCTGCAAATTTTGTATGTTAATTAATCATTTCCAATTGGTAGCTTTCATCTAGCATTTTGTAGAAACTCTTAATCTCACTGGCAATTAAAAGTGCACTGTAGGGTGGATGAATTTAGCAAAGACAATCTATCCTGGTGATCCTGTTCATAGTGTATAGCTTCATGTCATTTTCAATGAAATATAATAAATTGGTTTGACATGAATAGTTTAATTTCATGCATACTCATTTATTCCAATTATCTATTCAATAATTAGTAATCCCAATCTTATAGAACATCTTAAGGTGGTAACTAGAATCCTGTTTTTTTATCATTTGACATTTCATGTGCTTTCATATTAATATATGAAAGGGACTTCTGAAGTGTTGAAAATTCAACAGTGAAGAAAGCAGACAATAGCCCTATACTCATAGAACAGGACTGACTTTCCAGTAGGCTAAACAGATAATAAATGTAGTCAAGTAATATTAACTATAATAATAATGTTTTTAAAAAGTCTGGGCAAGCGCAGGGGCTCACGTCTTAATCCCAACACTTTGGAAAGCCAAGGCGGGTGGATCACCTGAGGAGGCTGGCCAACATAACGAAATCCTGTCTTTACTAAAAAATACAAAAATTAACCGGGCATGGCTGTGGGCACCTGTAATCCCAGCTACTCAGGAGGCTGAGGCAGGAGAATCGTTTGAACCCGGAAAGCAGAGGTTGCAGTGAGCTGAGATCATGCTTGGACAACAAGAGTGAAACTCTGTCTCAAAAAAAAAGTCCTTTGTTGCATTAGGCCTTTCTTCCTTTGTCATCCAGCCTTATTTCAAAGTGGCAGTGAGAATTTTGAGCCTCTCTTTATTTTTATTCATTCAGATCAAATGCCTACCATAATGAGCAATAGTGAGAAACAGGAACTTTCAAGAACCTTCCTGGAGCTCACTATAGAGGATATATAGTGTTCTTAATTACCATCCATCATTCAACCTGCCTTTTTAATTGTAACTTTTTCTACACAATCTGCTTGTCCCTGTTTTACTTCCTTGTAAGTAAGAGTAATTTCTGCCAAACACTTTTCTCATCTGTTAAGCACAATGGACACATGCAATTAACACATTAACTAGGTTAGACCACATGGGCCTCTCTAACAGTGAGTAAAAGAGCTAGGGTAAAAATGCTGAAGTGATGTCTCTTTTTAAAAAATACTTTTACATAATGTATCCTTAACTTAAATTCTTTGATGAATCTGAAAGAAGAGAAATTAAGTGATTTAAGTGTTCTTTTTTTAAGAGTTTGCAGACTTTCTGTGGGTAACATTTACTTATTTGCTTCTGTTTTATAGTCTCTCACCTTAATTTAACTTTTCTGATGTTCTAATGAGTCAAAATTTGAAAAAAAAAGAGCATAGTTTTATATTGATGAAGATGGACCCTGAAAAGAATAAAAAGAACATGCAAATCTCATTATTGCTTTTATAGTTTAGTTTATGCTTTTAGCTTTCCACTTTCAAAGAGAATCCCATGACTAAATGTCTAACCAGAAATGTTTGAAAAGGTGTTTGAACACATAGCTATTTTTTAAAAAATTACCTGGCTACATTTTTTGGAGAATGCTTAATTGTTATATTTATTGCAGCTAATTCTTTGAAAAAAATTAACAGTATCTTCTAAGTTGCTTGTGCAATCTTTGTCAGCATCCAAAATTGCAAACAAGGATAAGAGAAAATAAACTAATAATCAGTATGAAACATATATATTTGAAAATGTCGTTCTCCTATCCTAAAATTCGTAACAGACCTAGGTAAAAATAAATTATAAGGAACAATCAAAGCCCACCCTTTCTGTGATTAGAAATTCTGTGACATTCATTTCTCACCCCTATTTAGCTAGCACAATGGGAAGAAATCATCTTAATAGATGCATGAGAATCATAGATCATAGACTTTTCCACTTCTACTTCTTACTATACAAGGGAATTTGAGTTAATAAAATTATACAATTTCTCTTCATTTACTTAGAGGAATTCTCTCTTTATAGCTGCATAGTGGGAGATAATATCCTCAGGGCTATAGAGACCAAAGAATTCATTCTATGCCAGTTTATTGTGGTAGAAAGACAAATTCTCCTACATTAACATAAGCCTGTGGGAGCTCCTTCCAAGGACTGATGGCAATACAGAAATACATTATACACCGAATGTAAATGATACAACTACTGTGTTTCCAGAATAAACACAGAAGGATAGCTTGGTTATCTTGGAATAGGCAAAGACTTCTTAAAGAGGGCACAAAAAGCATTCACCACAAGATTAAAAGGTTGACCTTATTAAAATGAGGTACTTGACAAATTAACAACACTCCTTAAGCAAGTGAATAGATAAGGCAAAGTGGGAGGAAATAGCTTCAGTACATATTGAAGAGAGGATTTACTTTCATAATATAGAGACAACTCCTGAAATCAACCAAATAAATTGAGAAAACTAATTATTAGAAAATTAAACATTAAAATGAGAGTGAAATGTTACTACAATCATACCCAACTATCTAAAACAAAAAAGAGAGACAACAGCAGGTGTAACATGGAAATGGGACAATTAAAACTTTTTCAATCTTTGTTAGCATCCAAAATTGCAAATGAGGATAAGAGAAAATAAATCAACAATCAATATGAAAACTGATGAGAGATCATTGAGAAGGTTTCTATAATATAACAGTATTATATTTATAATTAGTTTTATTTTGTGGCTGTGTCCAGTACACTTTTATAAACATGTCTTGCTATATTTATTCATTCTGGTGTTTATAGATGTATGAATTGTTTCCATTTTTGGCAATTATGAATTATAATAATATGGACATTGTTTTCAATATAATTTGTTGGGGATAAACACTCTGGCAGGAATGGAAGGGCTTATTAAAATAAAGAACTCAATAAATTAACAACATTTAATAACATTATTTTCATATGTTATTAAATACTTACATATATAATATGAAATGTTTCATATTATATATGGGTATGGTGGCTCATGCCTGTAATCTCAACTATGGGAGGCCAAAGAAGGAGGATTGCTTGAGGCCAGAAGTTCAAGATCAGCCTGGAAAACCTAGCAAGACCCCTAACTCTACATCACACACACGCACACACACACAGAAATACACTGCTGAGTGGGAGTGTAAATTGGCTGTACACATTAGCAAGCCATTTGGCAGTATCCACTAGAGCTAATCATACAAATACACTATGACCTAGCCTTTCCATTCCTGCCAATGAGTGCTTATCCCCAACAAATTATATGCAAAACTATGTCTATACTAGGATAATTGGTAATTGCCAAAAATGGAAACAACTCTTGTTTATAAACACCAGAATGCATAAACACAGCAAGACATGTTTATAAAAGTGTATTGGACACAGCAACAAAATAAAACTAATTATTATCGTAAACAAGAACATAAAAAATATTTTACATCACAAAATATCTTCATGCTGAGTAATTTGATCTGTTTGAAGAGCAAAACCAGTCAAAACTGGTCTGTAAAGATGGTGATCTGAGTAGCATTGGCAGCTGACTTGGAGGTGCCGTGAGGAGGTCTCCTCAGGTGGTCATGTTCTACACGCTGAGTTGCTCAATGGCTTCCTCCTGACATGCTCCCTTTGCCCCAATCCAGTAATAATCCATAGGCCTATAATCTCCAGATGCTGACATTTGGCTCAGCCTCCCAGGACAGAGAAAGGTGGGGATGGAGGCAGGGAGATCTGAAAGGTCAAATGAATACCAATCCCATTTCAAGATTTTAAGCTAATATGTTCTAGAGCAGGTCTGGAATCTTCCATAGTCAAGGGTACGGCTTCTTATTTCAGTCTTCTGGTTTTTCTTCTGGCAAAATAGTAATTATGATTAATTAGGTCAAGAGATTGCCACCAAATCAATTTGGAAGCATAAAAGTCTTAAAAAGTAAGAGACAGTAATGTAAAGTGGTTAAGAGCTTGGATTTTGGAATCATAGCTGGGTCTAATCTGTGCCTTCAGGTTCTAATTTCCAAACTTCCAGCACTAACATTTACATCGTTTGAGATGTGTGAGGGTTCAGTGAGATATTGAAGGTGGAGCTTTTGGTACAAGGCCCAGCACTCAGTAAATGGCAGCTAACTGACATGAAGAAGTTGTGTTGCAAAATAAAATAACCTATAGATGGAGATTAGATGAAGGTTGTACAATTTTCATCCCAGGTCAACATGAAACAACTCCCAAAGTAACCTTGAGGTACATGGGGTAGTGAGAGGGCACTGAAAAACAGGGTTAGTCAAGCCAAGCACAGAAAATAAGTGACTTCAGGACATTGTACTCAGAGCAGATAGAATTTTAAGGCCCTGGAATATGTTTTAAATTATGATTAATGAATACAGTAAATACTATAGAGAATGGAAAACTGATAAGAGATCATTGAGGAGGTTTCTATAATAGTTAGTAGGACTCAGTCCAAAGGACAAGGACATCAGAAATTGAATGAGATCAGCATGAAACAATGTAAAGTACTAACTCACTTTGTAGGGAAGAATTTTTTAGCCTCAAAAATAGCACATTCAGGGAGAACAATGGCTATGGCTGGGTTCTGAATCCCTTTCCTCCCAGCAAAGTAGAACAAATCACTCTCAACATGACTAAGGACAGCAAGTCCACACGTGACTACAGTTTCAGGAAATACAGACATGGCAATCTTCAATATACTGTAAGTAGAGACAAAATAATAATGAATCTGACGGATTCAAGCCCCCATGCACTACTGTAAGCCTGAGGGCACCAAGGGCTGGAAAGAGCCATGGAGTGGAAGAGACACAGCAACCAAATAAATACCCGATCCCAGAAGAAATCCTGTGCAGAGGGAAAACCTTGCTACAAAGAACATCATCAGTCAACTGAAAAAAATAATGTATAGATGGAGGTTAGATTTTTCAAATACCACTTTTTAAAGCGAGCCAAAGAGGATGTCTATATAAAGACTTCGAGATTTGAGTAAATAGTAGCAGTGCTGGCCCTTTACAGCAGGGAACTGGTGACTGGTTGTGAACAGGGTCAGAGAGAGGTGTTTGTACTTTTAAAAATGTTTCACCATGGTATGTGCATGTGTGTGTATGTTCATGCATATATGTGTGTATATTTCTAATAGTAAATACTTTCTCTAAATGAAGTGGGAGCTCTTGAAAGGCAACAAGCTCAGTTGCGCAGAGCATGGGCTCTGGAGTCAGACAAATCCCATCTCCTCCCATTTACTCACGGGTTGGCCTCTGCCATGTTATTTAAATTCTTAAGCATTAGCTATATATCTAGATTATGTAAGGATGACCTATGGTTGTTATTAGCAATAAGTAAAGGGATTCCTATAGACTTCTGAAGTATGTTAGCTCCCTTAGTATGTTGAAAGCTATTACCATGCGGCTCCGGGTCCCTAACTGTCTACATAGACAGATACAATGACAGCTAGGGCACCCATTCTACTTGCAGGTCAGAACAACACTCTGTAGTCACTCTGCTCACTAAGATGAGGAAATATGGAACATATTTAGAAAGGGGCACAATACAATGCTGTTGGGGTGGGGGTATAAAGGGCCTGAAAATTCTAAATTTGCAAGGCCACTCAATCCTTAAACAATGTGAAAGCATTTTTTGTTCGGTTTGTGTTTTGTTCATTTTAAGAGACCCATGACATCTCTTATATTGACAATGGTTATTTAAAACTTTGAAAATTACCCATGAAAGCTGTAAGTCTATGTGAGGAAAACCTTAACTTCAGACTCATGGAAACTATTGGTTCAGTGTACTTCATTTTAAAAAGTAAAGAATTTTGATTTTTGATATCAGGTTTATGTAAATAATTAAAAACTGCTTAAACACTCAAGCATTCTTTTCTCATTTGACTCTTTTGGATGAAAAAACTAACTTTTTGAAGACAAACTCTATGAAGATCCTCTGCTTTTTACTTTTTCTTGACTATGGGTATCTTTATGGCAAATGCTATAAGAGGTAAAAAACTTAAACTGCATTCAAAAATAATAAATTTTGAAGAAGAATGTAATGACTAGAATAAACACTGTAGATATTTATTTACTCATATATTTTTCTAGTCAAATGGATTTGAGGTCATTTTAAAAAATAAATACAAATAACAAAATGGAAAGTATAGATGAAGAAGGACGATCAGGACACTTCTCAGCAACAAGGAAAAAGAGGCAACTGAGAGGTCCTGTCCCTCCTCACCTGAGGGGAGGCTGCCCAAGCCCTTTCAGGGTTATGTGCGTATTTTAAACAACTACAATAACAGCAAAGCATCACCTACAGTGACAGGCACATGCTATTGCCTCCATAATTAAATTTAAAATTTTACGTGTTTGTGAAAAAATAAAAAAGTTAAATCTGTTTCAGAACATCAGAAATAAGCATATTTATACTTTTATCAGAGAAATAAGCCTTTTGATTTTTCCTTTTAAAAAGCTTTTTATTTTGGAAGAGTTTTAGATTGATGGAATTATTGCAAAGGTAGAGCAGAGAGTCCCATGCATGCTAAGCCCTAGTTTTCCTTATGAACACCTCACATCGGCATGGAACGTTTGTCACAATTAATTTAAAAAAATATTATATTATTATTAATGAAAGTCTATACATTATTCAGATTTTCTGTTTTTCTCTATTTTTTTCTGTTCCAGGATTCCATCCAGAATACTACCTTTTACTTTGTAGTTATATCTCCTAAGGTTGTTCTTGGTTGTGATAGATTCTCAGACTTTGCTTTTGAATGTCACTAGAATTTAGAGAATTATTTGTCAGATATTTTGTTGAATATGAAACAATTGAGAATTGTCTGTTGTTTTTCTCCTGATTAGACTTGGGTTGTGGGTTTAGAGAGTAAAAACACAGGGCAAAGTTCCATTCTCATCACACTATATAAAGGTATGTACTGTCACTAGCAGTGACTCGTCACTGCTAATATTAAATTGATAATCTGGTGGAGGAAGTGTTTGTCCATCATTTCTGCCATAAAGTTACTGTTTTATTTCTCCCCTCTATACTGTAATATTTAAAAGAAAGTCACCACTTGGCTTCTCTATCCTTTTGATACATCCCATCATTTTGTGTGTTTGTCTGTGTGTGCATGTGTGTGTGTTGTGTTTTAACATTCTTATTTTCTGATCCTGCAAGATGCTCAAGGCTGATCTTGTATATTTCATGTCCCAGTCCTAGAGTCAGCCATTTCTTTAAGGAGTTCTGGCTCTTTTGTCCATGAATGGTACTAAAATCCAAGATCTAATGTATCTTTTTATCTAGGGCTTTTCAACTGACAGGACAAGAAGATATATATTTGTGTATATATCTGTGTATACACACATATCTATACATATTTCTATACATATTTTTATGTATGTTAAGGTAAACATGAGTTCATACTGATATCTCCAACTGTAATCATTACTACATGGAATAGCCACAACTTCTCCCCTGGTTTGTCTGTAAGCTCCCACTCAGACACTTAAAAACAGGACTCTCACCATCTGCTATCTATTTACTAAATTGTTCAATCCCAGTGTTCATGTATAGAGACTTATTAACCCATATCCCAATGGGAAACAACTGTATCAACTAGAACACAATTTTATGCACAGTTTCTTTTGTCCAGTTTCTTATGCACAAACTCCATACTCATTTTCAAAGTTATTTAGGTCACCAACTAATTGCCCACTGCCATCAGTGAGGTTGTTTCTGACATTTTTATTATGATTATTTTGTCACATTCTATACATCATCTTGTTGTCATCCAACCTCCTAAATTATTTTCTAAATTTGCATACATTAAGGTGCAATATTTGTTCTGTAACTTTCTCTGAGTTTTGACAAATGCATAATCACATGAATCCACCATTAGAGTGTCATATGTAATAGTTCCAATGCCCTATAAAATGCCCTATGTCACCTATTCAATCTTCTCTCACTCCAAACATCTTGCAATTGTTCATGTTTTTTTTATTATCTCTATAGCATCTCCTTCTACAGAATAACATATAATTGAAATTATACAGTATATAGCTTTCAGTCGGACTGGCTTCTTTCTCATACAATATGAATTTAAGATTTATTTCTGCTTTTTGTGGTTTTATAGTCCATTTTTTAATCACTATATTATTCCATTGTATGCATAGTCAACAGTTTGTCTATTTATGTCTATACGTTCACTTCTTGAAAGATATCTGGTTTGCATCTAGTTTTGAGTAATTATGAATACATCTACCAGAAATACAAGCATGTAGGATTCCACATGGACATAAGTTTGTTACAGTGTAATTACGGCATTGCACGGTAAGACTATGTTTAGCTTTGTCAGAAGCTGCCAAACAGCCTTACAAAGCAGCTGTGCCATTTGCTTTCACACTGTGAATCACCAAGAGTTTCTGCTGCTCTGATCCCCACAGCCATCTGTATTTTCAGTGTTTTGAATTGTAATCATTCTCATGAGTGTATATCATGTTTTACAATGGTTTTCACTTGAAATCCTCTAATGACAAATAATGCTGAGTACCTTTTCATGGGTTTATTTTCTATTTGTATACCGTCTTTGGTGAAATGTCTGTCCAGATTTTGACTACTTCTAACTGGATTCTTTGTTCCTTATTGTTGATTCTTAAGACTTCTTTGTATATTTTTGATATTTTTCATTAGATTTGTATTTTGCAACTATTTTCTTCTAGTCACTGCCTCTTCTTTTTATTCTTTTAACAATGGCTTTGCAGAGAAAAAAAATTAATTTCAATCAAGTTCAAATTATCGATTTTCTCTTTTTTGAGTCATGCTTTTAGTATTTTTCTCTATAAAATTATAATTACATCATTGGTAAGTTTTTTTTTCTCCTATTCATTCATATGGAAGTTGCATATGTTTTATATTTACAGTTAGGTCTATAATCAACTTTGAAATAATTTTTGCAAGAAATCTAAAGTTTTTGTCTAGGTTTTGAATATTTCTTACATACACACATTTTAATTTTTCCTCACCATTTGGTTGAAAGGCTATCCTTTCTTCATTGAGTTGAATCTTTTGTCAAAAGTCACTTTTCTATATTTCTGTGGGTCTGTTTATGTGATCTCTATTCTGATTCATCCTTCTACATGTTTATTCTTTTGCCAATAATAGACTGTCACTATTACCTTTTGTGCCTATATTCATCAGAAATTTGAGTCTGTAGTTTTCTTTTTTATTGTGTTTCTTCAAGGTTTTAGTATTAAAATGATGCTGGCTTTGTAGAGGGAAAGAGGAGTTCCTTTTCCTCGATATTTTGGAATAATTTCAGTAGAATTGGTACTAGCTCTTCTTTGTACATCTGGTAGAATTTGGCTATGAGTCCATCTGGCCCCAGGAATTTTTTGATTGGTCAGCTTTTTATTACTGATTTAATTAAGTACTTATTATTGGTTTGTTCAGGATTCCAATTTCTTCCTGGTTTAATCTTGGTAGGCTCTGGTTTTTGGAAGAATTTGTCCACTTCCTCTAGGTTTTCTAGTTTGTGTGCATAGAGGTGTTTGTAATACTCTATTTTTTTTTTTTCTGTAAGTGTGGTTGTAATGTCACCTTTGTCATTTTGGTTTGGATATATTTGAATCTTTTTTTTATATTAATCCAGCTATCAGTCCATCTTGTTTATTCTATTGAAAACCAACTTTGGGTTTCTTTGATCTTTTGTATGAAATTTTTGCATCTCAAATTCATTCAATTCAGCTTTGACTTTGGTTATTTATTTTCTTCTGCTAGTTTTTGTAGTTTCTCTAGGTATAGCATTAAGTTGTTAGTTTGAATTCTTTCTAATTTCTTGATGTAGCTATTTAGTGCTATAAATTTTCCTCTTAACATTGCTTTAGCTAGTCCCAAAGATACTGCTATATTGTGTCATTCTTTTCATTAGTTTCAAATAGTTATTTTTATTTCTGCCTTAATTTTATTCCTAACCAAAAGTCATTTGGGAGCAGGTTGTTTAGCTTCCATGAAATCTTGTGGTTTTGGGAGATTATCTTGGTATTTATTTCTACTTTTATTGCACTGTGGTCTAAGAACATGGTTGGTATGATTTCAATTTTTTTGAATCTATTGAGACTTGCTTTATGGTGGAGCATGTGGTCAATCTTAAGAGTATATGCTGTGTACAGATAAGAAGAATGCCTATTATGTTATTGTTGAATAGTGTGTTCCATAGCTATCTATTAGGACAAATTGGTCAAGCATTGAATTTAAGTCCAAAATATCTTTGTTTTGACTTCTGCCTCAATGATCTGTCCAACACTGTCAGTGTCATTTGAAGTATCACACTATTATTGTATAGTTATCTAAATCATTTACAGATCTCTAAGAACTTGTTTTGTGAATCTGAGTGCTCCAATATCAGATGTGTATATATTAAAGACAGTTAAGTCATCATATTGAATTGAACCCTTTGTCATTATATAATGTCTTTCTTTATCCTTTTTGGTCATTGTTGGTTGAAGTCTGTTTTATCTGTTATAATAATAGTGATGACTGCTTTTTTAAATTTTTGTTTGCCTGACAAGCATTTCTCCATTTCTTTACTTTTAAGTCTGTTTGTACTGTTACTTGTGATATGGGTCTCTTGAAGACAGCAGACAGCTCAATTTGCTTCTTTATCCAACTTGCCTCTCTATTCTTTTTAAGTAGGACATTTAGCCTGTTTACATTCATCATCAATATGGATATGTGAAGATTTATCATTAGCTAATTGTTATGTAGATCTGATTGAATAGTTGCTTTATAGTGTCAATGGGCTACATACTTAAGTGTCTTTTGTGATGGAAGATATCATTCTTTCATTTCCATATTTAGCACTGCCTTTAGGACCCCTTGTAAGGCAGGTCTAGTGATAATAAAATCCCTTAGGATTTTCTTGTCTGAAAATGACTTTAATTCTTCGTTGCTCTTGGTTTGAATTTCTTTTCTTTAAGGATGTTGAAAATAGGCTCCCAATCTCTTCTGGCTTGTAAAGTTTCTGCTGAAAGTGCTGCTGTTACTCTAATGGGATTCCCTTTGTAAGTGAATTTCCCCTTCTCTCTAGCTGCCTTTAATTTGTATGTGTACGTGTGTGTTGTCCGTGATGAACCTGATGACTCTGTCTTAGGGATGGTCACTTTGCCCAGTACCTCACAGGGGTTCTCTGTATTTCTTGAATTTGCATGTCAACCTGTTTGCTAAAATTGGGGAAATTTTCATGAATTATATCCTCCAATAAATTTTGCAACGTGCTGGCTCTCTTTCCTTCTAATTTAGAAATGCCAATGAGTCATGTATGTGCAACATCCCATATTTCTTTACATAATCCCATATTTCTCAGAGGTTTAGTTCACTGGTCAATATTCTTTTTTCTTTATTTTTGTCTGCCTGCATTGCTTTGAAGGAGCTATTTTCAAGCTCTGAGATGCTTTCCTCAGCTTGGTCTATTCTGTTGTTTATGCTTCCAATAGTTTCATGAAACTCCTGTAGTGAACTTTTTATTTCTAGCAATTCAGTTTGGTTTTTTCTTAAAATAGCTATGTCATCTTTTAACTCTTGGATTGTTTTACCATTTTGCTTGGATTGGGTTTCAACCCTTTCTTGTATCTCATTGAGCTTGCTTACCATCTAGCTTCTGAATTCCATTGCTGACATATCAGCCATTTCTATCTAGTTAAGAACCATTGCTAAGAAGCTATTGTGATCCTTTGTAAGAAGACTCTTACTTTTAGATTCAGGAAGGTTCTAGAACACCCAGCAAAATAAATAGAAAAACAAGAAAACAAAAAAGCTTCCACTTTCAGCATATATTTAAACTCTAGGAAACAAGAGACAAAGGTAAACTTCTAAATAGACCCAGGGTGGAGGAAAACACCTTATCTATAGAGGAAGAAGGATAACAGAAACATCAGATTCTCGTTAGAAACCACATAAACAAACAAAAAACATTGAGTTGAAAATACAGTTAAGTCTTTACCATGTTGAAAGAGCAAAAACTACCAACCAAAATTCTATAACCTGTGAAATTACCTTTCAAAAGTAAAAAGAGGCAAAGTCTTTCTCAGACAAATACAAATGGAGAGAATTCATGGCCAACAGACCTGCTCTGCAAGGTTTATTATTATTTTTTATTCTGGAAGAAGGAACCATTTAGGTCAGAATCTTGAATCAACATGAAGAAATGGAGAACAACAGAGAAGTAATGACTTTTGGTAAATTAATATATTTTATTATTTATAATTCCTAATAATGTAAAAGATAACTACTTATTAAAAGTAAGAATAGTAATAAAATATCATGCATTTACAGCCTATGAATAAATTAAATGAAAGATAGCTTTGTCACAAGGGATGTGAGAATGAAAATTTGGATCCTCTGTTATAAGTTGCCTGAAGTAACATGAAGAATAATAGCATTTTAAGGTGGACTTGAAGTAGCTAAAACTCTTTGTTGTAAAATCTAAGAAAAGTATTTTTTTTTTTTTTTTTTTAATCAGAGGAAGTACAACTAAGGGCAAGCATCAGGACTCATTCCTGGTCCTAAATGGCTTCTAAGGAAGGGGTGAGCAAAATGAATACAGTGCAGCCCACTGTCTCCACAGACCTCTGTGATCCTAGTGTAGATGACCCCATGAACCCCACAGTCATTAGAGTTGGCAGGAGAAATTGCCCAGAGATTTGGCAAAGATAGAACTTGAATCTGCACACAGCCTAGTTGAGTTAGTGGGGTCAAGGATACGGTGGAACATAGCCATAGGCACCCATCCCCAACATTCTCCCTATTCCTCTAGGTGGCTTTAACTTTGTTATCTGCTGCATCTGGAGAGGATATGGCTGTGTCTCTTCTGGGATGGGTTGAGTTTCATCTATGCAGCCCCACCTCCTTTCTGCTGGCTCAGAGTTTCCCACTTGCTAGAGTTTTTGCACTGGTTCTTTTGTATCTGTGAGGTCTTATGTCCCTTTATTCTTTCAAGTTGTTGTGGGCCTTTTTGCTTTTATATCCTTTATTACTCCTGAGGGTTTGACTGTGGTGCAAGTTGTGTACAGTCAAATGGCTTCATTTTCAGATGCTTTCAGAGGGCCGAAGTTCAGCTCAGCAATCGTGGACTGCATGCTCCACCGCAGGGGGTCTGGAATCAGGCCCTTAGCTTTGTCCTCTGGCCCTTGAGGTGCAGCACTGGCTGCACTGCAGGGCTGAGATGCTCCCAGACCACTAGCAACAGCACTCCATGGGGGTTGTTGTTCAAAAGGGCACCGGCAGGCAGGATGGGGCAGTGTGTGAAAGTGCTCCAGTGGGATGGTTGCAGTGCCATGGGCAAATGCGTTCCAGTAGGGCAGTAATTGGTGGGGGGCATCTTGGAGGAGCACACTCCAGTGGGGAGCTGTCAGCAAAAGCACTCTGGTGGAGTGGCAGGGGCTGCCTGCAATGGCACTATGGCCATGGTGACTAGCAAAGTGCTTTAGTGCAACAGCTGAAGATGTTTGTGAGCTGGTGTTGCAGGCAGGGACTCTGGATGGGGCCAGCATGATTCTCCCAGTCCGACTGTATTTTTTCTTTATCATTTTCTCTACTAAACACGGAAATTACAAGTCTGTTCTCTTGAATAAAAAAAGGTTAATGAATTTCTCCTACTAAGATCAAACTATATTTTTTGGTGACTGGAGGGCACATATCCTGCTGAGGAAACATAAATTGCTACACTTCCCTAAGAGTGTTCAGTTCCAGTAACAATCTACCCTGCCAGGTCCCCAGCAGGTGAAAATGACTCACTTCTAAATCTAGTGAACATCCAGACACATTTAGCATTTTAAAGTATAGTTTTACCAGATGATTTTTAATATCTACAATCTTTGACAAAATTATTTTATGGATTAATATCCCAAAAAGAAACGCTCAAATCTGCAGATTATATTGATAACTCACACTTGTCAAGGGTTGCAAAGGTTATGACAATTTAATAAAATTCACAAGCAGGCTGGGAGCAGTGGCTTGCTCCTGTAATCCCAGCACTTTGGGAGGCCTAGGCAGGCGGATCACGAGGTCAGGAGTTTGAGACCAGCCTAGCCAACATAGTGAAACCACATCTCTACTAAAAACACACAAAAAATTAGCCGGGGGTGATGGCAGGCACCTGTAATCCAAGCCACTAGGGAGGCTGAGGCGGGAGAACTGCTTGAACCTGGGAAGGCGGAGGTTGCAGTGAGCCAAGATCATGCCACTGCACTCCAGCCTAGACAAAAAGAGGGAGACTCCATCTTAAAAAAAAAAAATGACAAGCAGAAACTAATTTTTCCTCTTTCAGAAAATACACAGTTTTATCTCCAGTCTCCAGACCAACATTAGGTGAATGTAGGCTACGATGATTTGAACTTTGACCTTTTAAATTTGCTATGACACTGGAGTTGATATTTTGACACTGTAACGTAACACAGCTACATCGTGCTGGGAAAAGTTCAGGAAAAGTGGTAATTCATATCAGTATAATATTAACGAAAATCAGACTGACTTCTGACTCCTGTAAGGAAGGATATTATAGAAGTTGGGAGGTGTAAAATGCCAAAATTATTTTCACCTCTTCTTATTTCCCACTCTCTGTGTCTTTATCCCCTGGGATGTTTTGCTGATCACACTCATTTGTTCACATGTATAGACTGCCAATATCTGATTTCCACTATGATTTTGTAGCAGTTAATTGTTCTTGCTTACTGTGACTTATAGATTCTCCACTGCCTTCACCTCTGCTAACAGAACAAATAGAATTCTCTTAAACCAACAGATAAGATAATTTGTGGAGAAATCCTCTAGGAATCTCTGCACAATATTAAGCTTATTTATAACAGCAGGTTTTAAATACTCTTTTACATTCATTAAATTTAAGATAATTTAGGCAGTTGCCATATACTATATTTACTCTAATCCCAGTTGATGGTCTGACACATAGCACATGCTCAATCAAGTTTTCATTTAAACTCAGTGTATTTTCCTTAGAAGTTTATTTTTAGTTCCTTCCAATAGTTGTGCTTTAATGTCTACCTATCTTTTTAACACTCATTTCATTTCAATATTCCGGCATAGCATCTATAGAAGTTTAGATATTTAAACATATCTGCCCTCTTCTGATCATTGCCTATTTCTATACAAATCCAAGGGGAGATCTGTGCCAAGACTTTCATGTGGTAGACATTCAATTAGTGTGAGTCAGTTTATACACCCATGTCTGAAATGCTGTTTGCACATTCAATTAGTGTGAGTCAGTTTATACACCCATGTCTGAAATGCTGTTTGCACACTTATGTGCAATGAGAGGCTTATACTATTCTTTTAAAATTGTTCTTCATCTTTATCAAGAAGGCATCGAGAATCTTAATTTGTAGTCACTGCTACTTTACAAACCTCTCATGGCAATAGTCAAGGTGAGAAAGGGTGTCCTGCCTCAGATGATAAAAGTGAAACAGAATGAAAACCTTGATATTATGGAGGCGGAAACTATAAGAATTAGTGACTAAGTGACTGTCAATTACATGAGTCTGGTAGGCTCAATAATGCCCCCACCACCACCAGAAAAAAGTCCATATCTTCGTCCAGCAGCCTGAGAATGTATTACTTTATGTTAAAGGGGGCTTTGCAGATGAGATTACATTAAGAATTTTGAGAGTGGTGATTGTCCTGGAGTATCCAGATAAGCTCAATGCCATTACAAGGGTCCCTATAAGAGAAAGGCACGAATATCAAAGTCAGAAGTAGGAAATGTGATGATGGAAACGACTGTAGTGATAAGAGAGGGACTCAAGAGCCCAAGGATTCAGGAAGACTCTAGAATCTGAAAGAGGCAAGGGAAGGATTCTTTCCTAAAAATGCAAGAAGAAATGCATTTCTGCCAACATGTTGATTTCAGATTTCTGACTTTCTGAACTTTAAGATAATATTCATGTGTTGTTTTAAGCCACGAATTTTGTGAGAATTTGTTACAGCCGTGATAGCAAACTTAAACAGAAAATGAGATAAAAGGAAAAAATCTAAGATGTCTCTATCAGACATTCATGAGGCACCCCTTCCCCCACGGGGCTTTGAGGTTTCCAGTCGGGAAACTGGCCTCTACCACCACCTGGCAGTGCTGAGGTGCCCCTTCTCCTTTGTGTAGGGTGGTCTCAGAGGAGAAACAGAACTTTCACCGTTTTGGTGCCCTGGAAACTACATGGGGAGCAGCAGTGAAGTACTCCTAACTTCTGGGCAGGGAGGTTCCAGTGGAGGATTACCAGGGAGCTGGATCTCCCAGCCCTTCCTCCCTAAGGGGGTCCTCCAATCAAATGTCAGTGGAGATCAAGTGTTACCACCTCCACCAGATAATAACAAGGCAGCATCCCCATGCCTTTGAGAAAAAAACCTAGAATGCATGGTTTACATAAGTGCCAGAGCCTCATAAACTCATGCCCCAAATACAGAGGTTTCCATGAAAAGTCATACATCCTACCAAGAGACAGGAAGATCTCAACTTGAATGAGAAAAGATAATCCACAGACACAATACCAAGATGATGCATATGTTAGAATTATCAAAGACTTTTAAGCAGCCATTATCAAAATGCTTTAAGTTGCAGTTTTAAATATGCTTTATATAAATGTAAACAAATGAAAAATCTCAAGAAATAAAAAAATAGAAATTTTAGAACTTAAAAATATAATAACTGAAATAAGAGCTTCCATATATGTGAATAACAACAGAATGGTGGGGGCATAAAATGAAAAAGTGAACTGAAAGAATAATTGAAATCATTCAATCTGAATAACAGAAAAAAATAGACTAAAAAGAAAGGAATGGAGCCTCAGAAACACAGAATATTGTAATAAAATTTCTAACCTTCATGTTAGTGTTGCAAGGAGAGAAAAAAGAGAAACGGTCTGAGAAAGTACTTGAAAAAATAATGGCTGGAATCTTCCCAAATTTGGCAAAAGGCGTGAATCTGAGCAAACACCAAACAGGGTAAACTCAAACACATTCACAGCAAGACATGTCATCTTCAAACTTCCAAAACTAAAAACCAAGAAAAATATGTTCAAAGCAGAGAGAGAGAGAGAGAGAGAGAGAGAGAGAGAGAGAGAGACAGTCCTTATCTGTGGGTAAAAAACAATGAGAATTTCAACAGATTTCTTTTTGGAAGTCTCCAAGGTGAGTAGAAAGGTAAAACGTTTTTGCAAGTGCTTAAAGAAAAGTACTGTTAACCCAAAATCCGATTCCAGCAAACATATTCTTCAGGCATGAAGGGGGAGTCATGACTTTTCAGATGGTGAAAAACATACAAAATGTGTCACCAATAGGTATACCCTAAAAAAAATGGCAGAAGGAAGTTCTCTAACCATAATGACCTATGGCTAGGCAGTGTTCTTGGAACTGACACCAAAAGCATAATCCATAGAAGGAAAAAATAATAATATATAGAACTTCATTCAAATGTTTAAAAGGTCCTCTGTGAAAGTCCCTGTTAAGATGGTGAAACATAAACTACAGACTGGGAAATGATGTTTGCACCACATTAGCAACAAAGAACTAGTAACTAGAATATATAAAGAACTCTCAAAACTGAACAGTGAAAAATAATACTCAGTTATAAAATGACCAACCACATTAAGCATTTTATGAAAGAAACTATAAATATGGAAAATAAGCCCATGAAGCAATGTTCAACATCATTAGCCATTAGTTGAAATGCAAATTAAAACCATAATGGGGTATCACTACACACCAATAAGCATGGCTAAACTAAGCAGAGTGACACCACCAAATGCTAGATGAAGATACCTAGACACTGGATCATTCACACATTACTGGTGCGAACGCAGAATGTGACTGAAAATGAGGCTGGGTGTGGTGTCTCAGGCCAGGTGCAGTGGCTCATGCCTGTAATCTCAGCACTTTGGGAGGCCAAGGTGGGCGAATCACCTGAGATTAGGAGTTTGAGACCAGCCTGGCCAACATGGAGAAACCCTGTCTCTAATAAAAATGACAAAAATTAGCTGAGCATGGTGGTGTGTGCCTGTAATCCCAGCTACTCAGGAAGCTGAGGAAAAAGAATCACTTGAACCAGGAGGTGTGGGAGCCAGTGTTGCAATGAGCCAAAATCTCACCACCATGCTCCAACCTGGGTGTCAGAGCAACACTCTGTCTCAAAGAAAAAGAAAAAGAAAAATGAAAATGAGGAAGACAGTTAGATAGCTTTCCTAAAAGCTACATATTTTACTACCACAGGACTCAGCTTGTGCACTTTTGGACATTTTCCCCAGAGAACTGCAGACTCATGTTCACATAAAAATCTGTTCTTAGACTTTGAGACCAGTTTTTTTATAAGAACCCAAAACTAGGTTACACTTGCAAAAGTAAGATTATTAGCAAATGAGGGTGTGAACATATTTAAACATTTTTAGAGTTTATACTCTAGGTTCACACTGAAAGTTACTAACAATTTTCCAACAATTCTCTGGTGAAATATTAGGGACTTTCTAGAGTAGTTTATTTTTTGTTGAGTACTATTTTTGAAGGGCTAGTTTTGATCAGTAAGTAACTCTTCCTGTCTTTACACTTTTTCTATGACATGAAGCCTTTTCTCTTCAACAATATGAGTTTTACAGAAAATATTGTAAAGGATTTTATACTTTCTTCTTTTTTGTTTTTATATGGCTGTGTTTCAATAGCATTAACAGATTTAATATATTGATAAATAACAGAAACTACCTCTAGTGAGTAAAAATTTAAGTGTCATAATCTACTGAAAAGGTGAGAATGAAAATAAGATTCCTGTACCATCTTGCTTTTTCATTGGCTTCAGAATAAAGTGGTTATAATGCCTAAAACAATGTCCATAAGAAAAAGGCAATTTCAATTTAGGTCCTCACGAATAACTTTGAGAAATATTCTAAAACATTTAAGTGGCATTTGTGTTTTCACTTCCAGACATTTTTTTAAATTACTTTTCTATTGTTCGGGTACTAGATATAGCATTAGCAAAAACAAAAGGTCTTTGCTTACAGAATTTATTATTTCCACCTAAAATAACCAATTGTTCTTCTGCCTGCCTCTTCCCATGGTATTTCTCTCCCAACTCTGTAGATCCATAATCCCAGGCGAAGATAGCTTTACTGATAACCTAGATCTTAGACTGAAGCACAGCTCGAGAAACAAGCCGGGGTCTTCAGACTCTTCTGTATCAAACACTGCCGGAAACCTCAGGGCCAACCTGCAGAACAAAACTCTCTCAACATTATGTTAGTTTATCCAAGTTATTGGATGCAATTATATTTTTGTCATTCATGTCAATGTACAGAACTTCATTTCTCTTGAGAGATTACACTTACTATACTTTTTAATATATAATTTGATAGATTATACTTTTTGTATATATAGATACACTTTATGTTGAAGGTGTTTCATATATATTTGAAATGTTGAGGCTTATGAATAGCTCTGCAGTGATAATCCTGATATATGTCTTTTCGTAATATATGTCCTTATTTTATTTCACTAACTACATAAGAGTGGAATTGTTGAGTCACAAAGTGACATATATTCAGCTTTGACAGATACTGCCAAACCATTTTCTGATATGGTTGTACTAATTTCTATTACCGCGAGCAGTATATGAGAGTTTCAGTTGTTCCATACTCTTCACAGCACTTGGATCACTGTTTTCAACATCATTGGCAATTGTGACATTGCACTGTGGTTTTAATTTGCATTTCTTAGATGGAAACTATGATGCTTCATATGTTTATTGTACATCTGAATATTCTCTTATTCGAAATGTCTGTTCAAAACTTTTGCCCATTATATGTAGAATTATCTTTTTCTTTATTAATATATTAGAGTTCTTTATATACTCTGAATATGAATGTGTTTTTAGATCTATATCTATGTGGACGTAGATATACATCTCTATCTAGCTGGATGCGGTGGCTCACACCTGTAATCCTAGCACTTTGGGAGGCCAAAGTGGGTGGATCACGAGGTCAAGAGATGGAGACCATCCTGGCAAACATGGTGAAACCCTGTCTCTACTAAAAAATAAAAAAATTAGCTGGTCATGGTGGTGTGAGCCTGTAGTCCCAGCTACTCGGGAGGCTGGGGCAGGAGAATTGCTTGAACCCAGGAGGTGGAGATTGCAGTGAGCCAAGATTGCACCACTGCACTCCAGCCTGGCACCTAGTGACAGAGCGAGACTCTGTCTCAAAAAAGAAAAAAGATATACATCTCTATCTACATGATTATCTTCTATGTCTCTCTAGGCTGTGTTTTCAATTAATGTTGCCTTTTCATCTGAAGTTCTTACTTATAAATAAGTGTGATTCAGCAATATTTTCTTTGTGGTTAGTGCATTTTTTCCTCCTTTAAGATATGTTACCTCCTTAAGGTCACAAAAATATTCTTTGTTGTATAATTCTTTTTTAAAAAAATTATTTATTATGCTTTAAGTTCTGGGGTAAATGTGCAGAACATGCAGGTTTGTTACATAGGTATACACGTGCCATGGTGGTTTGCTACATCCATCATTCCATCATCTATATTCAGTAATTCTCCTAATGCCATCATTCCCCAATCCTCCCACCTGCTTCTATCCTTCTCCTAGCCCCCCACACCCCAACAGGCCCCAGTGTATGATGCTCCCTTCCCTGTGCCCATGTGTTCTCATTGTTCAACACCCACTTATGAGTGAGAACATGGGGTGTTTAGTTTTCTGTTCTTGTGTCAGTTTGCTGAGAATGATGGTTTCCAGCTTCATCCACGTCCCTGCAAAGGACACAAACTCATCGTTTTTTCACTGCATAGTATTCCATGGTGTATATATGCCACATTTTCTTTATCAAGTCTATCATTGATGGGCATTTCGGTTGGTTCCAAGTCTTTGCTATTGTGAACAGTGTCATAATAGACATATGCGTGCATGTGTCTTTGTAATAGAATAATTTATAATCCTTTGGGTATACACCCAGTAATGGGATTGCTGGGTCAAATGGCATTTCTATTTCTAGATCCTTGAGGAATCGCCACACTGTCTTCCACAATGATTGATTTAATTTACATTCCCACCAACAGTATAAAAGTATTCCTATTTCTCTACAAACTCTCTAGCATCTGTTGTCTCCTAATTTTTTTAATGATCACTATTCTGACTGGCATGAGATGGTGGTTTTGATTTGCATTTCTCTAATGACCAGTGATGATGAGCATTTTTTCATATGTTTGTTGGCTGCATAAATGTTTTTATTTTGAGAAGTGTCTGTCCATATCCTTCACCCATTTTTTGATTTTTTTTTTAATTCATTTAAGCTCTTTGTAAATTGTAGTTAATAGCCCTTTGTCAGATGGATACAATACAAAAATTTTTTTCCCATGCTGTTGGTTGCTGGTTCGCTCTAATGATAGTTTCTTTTGCTGTGCAGAAGCTCTGGAGTTTAATTAGATCCCATTTGTCTATTTTGGCTTTTGTTGCCATTGCTTTTGATGTTTTAGTCATAAAGTCCTGGCCAATGCCTATGTCCTGAATGGTATCGCCTAGGTTTTCTTCTAGGGTTTTTATGGTGTTAAGTGTTATGTTTAAATCTTTAATCCATCTGGAGTTAATTTTTGTATAAGGTATAAGGAAGAGATACAGTTTCAGCTTTCTGTATATGGATAGCCAGTTTTCCCAACACCATTTATTAAATGGGTAATCTTTTCCCCATTGCTTGTTTTTGTCAGGTTTGTCAAAGATCAGATGGTTGTAGATGTGTGGTGTTATTTCTGAGGCCTCTGTTCTGTTCCAGTGGTCTATATCTCTGTTTTGGTAACAGTACCATGCTGTTTTGATTACTGTAGCCTTGCAGTATAGTTTGAAGTCAGGTAGCATGATGCCTCCAGCTTGTGGTTTTTTTTTTTTTTTTTTTGCTTTGGCTTGCCTTGGCTATGCAGGCTCTTTTTTGGTTCCATGTGAAGTTTGAGCTGTGTTTTTCCAATTCTGTGAAGAAAGTCAATAGTTTCATTGTTTATGTTTATAATTTATATTTACATAAGTATAAATTTATATGTTTATACCTAAAGTGGAATTGACTGTTATAAAAGGCATGAAGTAGAGTCGAGGTATTTTTTTAAATAATAAATTAAGAAATATTTATTTATAAGACCATTTTTTTCACCACTACGTTGCAGTATTACATTTTTTCATTAGCAGGTGAAGTACTCTTATTCCTGGATTCTATCCTTGTTTCAATTTTACATTGCTTCATTTACTATCACTTTATAGTAGATCTTAATATATATAAATTTATGTATGATAAAATTTGCTATGAATTTAATTTATCAAGTTATAGAAAATGTTTAAAGAAAATGTTAACAGAATAGTTATAACTGCTAATTTCATATTATTTATACCTGTAGCAGTCAAAAGCATGGGTTTTGATTTCAGATTGCCTCACTCTTTCTTAATTTCCTAATATCAAATTAAGTATAATATTAGGACCTATCTCAAGGCAATTCTAAGTTCTAAATTAATTAACAAATACTACTTATTTATAGAATGCTTAGCACATAGTACATACTTAAGGCTTATTAATATTAATAATTACCAGCATATACATATATGCATGTGTGTACACACATAAATATACATCTATATACACACATATGCATATACATGAAAGTACAAGACATTCTATAAATTTGTTGACTTATTTATAGAACAAAATAATTTCCTTTAGTGCAATAAACACACACTGTTTGCAGTTAAATCAATTACATTTACATATAATTTGGATGTATTTACTCATTTGGTTAGATCACAGAGTCTTAGAAGTTTTTTCAGAAAATAAAGTCATATTTTTCTAATTTAAACATGATCATTTTAAGTTGGAGCCTTCAGTAATTTAGAGTTCTATGATTTATCTGTTTATTAAAAGTACTATGGTATAAATAAGTCATGCTGCACCAAGAATATAGGCTATGTGGTGATCAGAAAGTTGTATGCAGTTTTAACTAATAATTTTAAAAATATAATATAAATTATACTTAAAATTATATAATCTATATCATAAATCAATTGAATTAATTATATACTATATTTTCTTTTTAGTTCAGAAGATATAAACATGGAAAATTCCTAAACTCAATGTGATTCCCTCTAAAAACAACAAAAGTCTTCAAAAATCTCATAAGAACCAAAATATTTTATTAATGTTCTTAAACATCTTACTGTTCATTGCAAAATAAAGCATCAACTTGATCATCTTTTATGAGAGAGCATTGGGAAGTTTGAATAAATAATAATTTTTAATTATCTAGTAAAGAAAAATTCATCTTCTTTCCATTTTTTTATTTTAATTGAAAGCAGTTAAAATATATATATATGGTATTTTGAAGTATTATATATATATTGAGGGTATATATATTATACTTCAAAACAGCATGTGTACATGATTAAAACATACATAAACATATGTTTTATATATATTGTATTAAGTATATATAAATATATATATTTGAAGAATATCTATTGTTTTAAATATAGTTAATTTTTGTGATTTGGTAAAAACACACTTCACATTGTTTATATTTTTCAAAAATAGAATGTATCACAATTAATTACAGTCACCTTCTGTACAATAGATCTCTTGAAATGTATTCCTTCTGATTGTATTTTTTCTTTTAACCAAAATAAATATTTTTCATGTAAAAAAAATTATTAATTATTAGTTATTAAATTTTCTGCATAAATTCTACATGTGATTTTTTAAATTTTTCTTATATCTAAGAGAGGTGAAAGGGTCCTATTTGAAGACAAATTTACATTTGCAAATACAAATTAACTATTTGTTTCTGAATAGGTCCACAAACATATCTATATATTTTTTTGCAGATAAAGCTGATGATACCACATAAATATCAACTTTTTCTGCAAAGTAAAGTTTATATTAATTATTGATATTTTATGAGTTTTATAGTCTTATACAATCACTTACTTTTATAGTCTTATACAATCACTTATTACAATCTTATACAATATTTTATAACGTTTTGCAATCTTATACAATCTTATGTAAGATCATCATTTTTATCAATGATGAACTGCATATTCATCTCATAAGTTTATAATGAAGGGGCTGTGCCTGGTGGTGCACACCTGTAATTCCAGCACTTTGGGAGGCTCACATGGGCAGATTGCTTGGGCTCAGGAATTTGAAACTAACCTGGGCAACATGGCAAAACCCCATCTTTACAAAATATATAAAAGTTACCTGGGCGTGACAGTGTGTACCTGTAGTCCCAGTTACTCTGGGAGCTAAGGTGAGGGGATTGCTTGAGCCCAGAAATTCGAGACTGCAGTGAGCCAAGTGCCACTGTACTCCAGCCTGAGTGACAGAGTGAGACTCTCCTTTAAAAAAGGAAAAAACAGTAATAAGATGTTAATGAACTGTTACTGCCCCTAAAGACCTTCCAGTGGGACAAGACATGGAGTTGGATGACAGTGATGTCGATGATCCTGATCCTGTGTGTAGGCCTAGCCTAAGGTGTGTGCTTGTGTCTTAGTTTGCAATTAAAATTTTAAAAAGTAAAAAATTAAAAAAAAGAAAAAAGCATATAGGCAGTGATAGTAAATATTTTGGTACAGCTGTAAAATGTGTTTCAGTTTTAAGCTAAGTATTATTACAAAAGAGTAAACAGGTATATAAAAATTAAGTTTACAAGGTAAAAAAAGTTGCGGTAACCTAAGATTAATTTATTATTAAGAAATTAAACTTGAAAAAATTAAGTGTCATGTAGCTTAAATGTAGTTTTTATAAAGTCTACAGTAATGCACAGTAATGTCCTAGGCCTTAACATTTAGTTACTACTCACTCATTGACGCAGAGCAACTTTTAGCCCTACAGGCTCCATTCATGGTAAGTTCCTTATACCGGGTACCATTTTTCATCTTTTATACTGTATTTTATTGTACCTTTTCTATGTTTAGACACACAAATACTTACCATTGTGTTACAACTGCCTACAGTATTCAGTAGAGTAACATACTGTACGGTTTTGTAGCCTAGGACCAATAGACTATACCATGAATCCTGGGAGTGTGACAGACTCTACCTGGGTTTAATTATGCATTTGCCAGATCATATCTCCATTATTAAATGATGCATGATGATAAATCCTAACACTGAAAAGAGTCAGGAATACTTGGGTACTGTTTTATTATCTCCCTGAACCTTGCCTAGCAGATTTAGCCTCAGGACCTTGGCTAACTACTGACCATCCTGAATGATTTATGGCTTCAGCTACCCATGAGACATACTCCCAGGGATTTCTGATGTAGACGTACATAAATTTATGACTTAACTACTTTGATGTAAGTGATTGACAAACAGACACTTGAACAGATCAAGAAGCTAAATCAGTTTATAAATTTAAACCAGCCATGTACAGAGATACAAGCCTACATAAATGATGCATAAGACCTTTGTCCTCCAAGTACAACTATATTGGATTTATATTCTAGCCTACTAATAATAGAAGTTGGAAAGTTGATGAAAACATCCACTTTTCTTATAAACAAGGTTAGATATTTTTTCTTTCTTACATTTCTACAAATCTATTACTTGCAAGTTATCTTTCTATATGCTGTCAGATAACTTAATCTATTATAGTTTGGAACTGCAAACTGCTAAGATATTATATGTGTTAGGCAAATATATAACATAAATACCATGATTTGCAATGGTCAAGAATGTTGCTTAAAATCTTATTTAGTTTACTTCAGTATAGACCCCAAAATGATTAATTATATGTGAAAATCTAATTTTTAACTAAGATAATATCAAATAAAAATGATATACAGGATTAGAGAAAATACATCGAGAATCTGCTCTTGAAAGCCATTGTAAGTTGTTAAATAACCACTAAAGAATATTTAGCTGCCTACAAGAGACAGACTTCTGGCTAAAGACAGCTACATACTTAGTAAAAGTGTGGAAAAAGATATATCATGCAAATATAAAACAAAAGCAACCAGGAGTAGCCACCTTCATATGAGATAAAACACTTTAAGCCAACAACAGTGAAAGAAGACAAAGAAGGTCAGGGTTCATTACAAGAAGATATATGTATCCTAAATATATATGCACCCAACAATGGAGAACACATTTTAATAAAACAAATGCTACTAGACCTAAGAAAACGTATGAATAGCAACAGAAAAATGGTTGGGGAGGAGCAACTTCAACACCTCACTGGCATCACTAGAGAGATCATTGAGACAGAAAATCTATAAGGAAACTCTGGACCTAAACTGGACTGTAGATCAAATGAACCTAATAGGCATTTACATAACACTCTATCCAACAACTGCAAAATATACATTCTTCTCATCTCTGCATGGAACACTATCCAAAATTGACCATATGCTGTGCTGTAAAGCAAGTATCAATAAATGCCAAAAATTCAAAATTATATCAAGTATCTTCTTGGACCACAAGTGAATAAAATTTAAAATGGAAACTAAGAGGAACTCTTAAAACTACATAAGTACATGGAAGGTAAACACATTGGTCCTGCAGAACTTTTGGGTAAACAATGAAATTAAGACAGAAAAGAAAAAAAAAAATAGTGAAAATAAAAAAAAAAAAAAAAAAAAAAAAAAAAAAAAAAAAAAAAAAAAAAAAAAAAAAAAAAAAAAAAAAAAAAAAAAAAAAAAAAAAAAAAAAAAAAAAAAAAAAAAAAAAAAAAAAAAAAAAAAAAAAAAAAAAAAAGAAAGATCTCAAATTATTAACCTAATATCAAATCTCAAGTAACTAGAAAAACAAAATCAATTCAAACCCAAAGGTAAGGAAAGAAATAACAAAGATCAACATAGAACTAAATGACACAGAGAATACTAAAATGATACAATGAATTGATTAAACAAAATATTGGTTTTTTAAAAGGTTAAACAAAATTGGCAGGCCACTAGTTAGATTAACTAAGAAAAAATGAGAGATTTAAATAAGTGCAAACAAAAATGAGAAAGGCATTTAAACTGATACTATAGAAATACCAAAGATCATCAGCACTAAGCACACAAACTAGAAAACCTAGAGGAAGTAGATAAATTCCTTTAAACATACAACTGACTCCCAAGGTTGAACCAGGTAGAAACAGAATTCCTGAATAGACTAACAATGAGTAATGAAATAGAGTCAGTAATAAAAACTCTTCCAAGGCGGAGAGGGTTGGGGGGAATGGCCAGGACCAGACCTGAATTTTACCAGACATACAAAGAAGAGCTAATAACAATCCTGCTGAAACTATTTCAAAAAAATCAAGAATTGGTTCTTCCCTAACTCATTCCATGAAACCAGTATCACTCTGATACCAAAACTCAGTCAAGCACACTATAAAAAAAAAAAAAAAGAAAACAACAAGCTAACATCCTTGATGAACATAGATGTAAAAAACCTCAACAAAATACTAGCAAGCTGAATCCAACAACAAACCAAAAAGATAATTCATAACTATCAAGTTAGTTTTATTCCAGGGACAAGAATAGCTCCAAAATCAATAAATGTGGTATATCTCATAAATAGAACTTAAGAAACACATGATCATCTCCATAGACATAGCAAGCCCTTCAATAAAATCAAACTTTACTTCACAATTGAAAATTCTCAAAAAACTAGGCATTGAAAGACCATGCCTCAAACTAATAAGAGCCATCTATGAAAAACCCACAGTCAACATTATACTGAATGGGGAATAGTTGAAAGCATTTACCTGAAGAACTGGAATAAGACAAATACGTCCATTCTCACCAATTCTACTCAACATAGTGCAAGAAGTACTAGCCAGGACAATCAGTCAAGAGAAAGAAATAAAAGGCATTCAAGTCAAAAAGAAGTCAAATTGTCTTTGTTTGCTGATGATACGATTGCATACCTAGAAAACCCCAGATTCTCCTCCAAAAGACTATAGATTTAATAAACAAATTAAATAAAGCTTCACGATACAAAATCATGGTTAATTGGATAAAGAAAATGTGGTACATATCCGCCATGGAATAGTATGCAGATATAAAATGAACAAAGTAGTGTCCTTTGCAGCAATGGGGGTGGAGCTAGAGGCCATTATACTAAGTGAAGGAACTCAGAAACCAAATACTACATGTTCTCATTTGTAAGTTGGAGCTAAACAATGGGTAAATAATAGACACTAGGGACTCCAAAAGCAGGAGGAAATTCAAAAAGTAACAAGTAACGGGTTCACTGTTTGGACACTGGATACACTAGAATCCTAATCCCTGTCAGTATGCTATGTAACCATGTAACAAACAAGCACAGGAACCTTCTGCACTAAAATAAAATAACATAAATCATGATAAAACTTTACAGTTAAAAAAACACCTGTTGCTAAATTAGCAGTCTGATTCAGAAAATATTTACTTATTTTACCTCAAAATTAACCCCAAGTTTTGTGCTCATATCCATTAATATATTATCCAGTTTCCCATGCAATCATTATTTTACTCTGAGGCAATAAACATTTCTAGTTTTCTCTGGAGTGCCAATTTCATCAAAGTTGCAATTACAGGTATAAAAGCAATGTTGAATATACCTAAATTGCTTGTTTCAAACATAACTTATTGATGAAACAAACATATTTCCAGCTCTCTTCTCAATGGCCACTCCTACTGGAAAGGATAAAAAATAAAATATTTATGTATAACTATGGTTTTGTAGTTAAGGACAAACCTGTGACATCATTTTGGTCAAAAAAGGATTTATAGAATCATGACGGTAGAGTCTAGAAGGGCTTGATGGTTTTTAGAATAAGGGGACATTCACAGCTCATGGCATTTCTTCATTCTCTTTCCTAAGCTTCCTACCTTTATGAAGGTCATGATGTTTGGAACTATCCCAAGTGTCTCACAGGGATGAGCTGACAAGGAAAGATTTCCAGAATGGCTATGTGAGGGGGTTGGCAATTCTCTTCCCAATAAAACAACCAGTTAACTGGTAAAAAATATATATATATATAATAAACAATCACTTAAAGTCTCTGACGATTGATCTAATGGCATGTAGCAAATGGAGAAAGAGTTCTTCAAAACCATCTGCTAACTCTCTGTAAGAACAGCAAGAATCTGTAGCATTTGAACCACAATCTGCTTCCACTAACTTCCCATGTGTGTTATAAGAAGTTTCTACCCTGACAGTACAACCAAGAAATAGGGCTTCCTTTTTCCCACTGGTACTAGCCTGAATAGCGTTTCACTCAAGTAGGAGCACGGCACTGGTAATTATTATTTCCCATTCCCCAGCTCTGTATAGAAGTCTTATTCTGAGAAGGCACAGCAAGAGAATTAGGGTTCTTCCCCTTACCCAGACACGTTATTAGGCTAACGAGTCTGAATAGGGCAGAACTTCTATCCAGACACGCTAGCCTAATAAAACTGGAACCCATATCTTTCCTGCCATAGCTAAATGGTGTGACAGAAGTTAATATTAGGACAAGAATGATGGGAAGATGAGGAACTATCAACCCTCTTCCTCACCCCAATCACCATTCATAGAACAATGGTATCACTGTTGAGAAGAAAAATATAAGAATCAAAAAACCTGAAAATTTTAAGCTATATAGAGGAAAACAGTGTCAGAAGCTGCCTTAAGGAGAGCTCAGATCTTACATTTAGTGAACAAAAACTTCAAAACAGCTATTATACGTTTTTTTATAAAACTACCAGGAACTGTATTTAAAGAATTAAATCAAAGTATAATGACAAGTTTTTATCAACTAGAGAATATCAACACATAAATACCAATGATAAAGAAGAACCAAATGGGAATTTAAAGTTGACAAATACAATAACAAAAATTTAAGTATCACTGAAGGGCTCATCAGCAGATTTGAGTTGCTAAAAATAAGAACAAATGAACTTGACAAAATTGTTAGATAATTCATGATGAGAAAAACAGGTAAGAATGAAGAAAAAGTTAACAGACCCACAGATAAATATGGGACAACTTAAGCAGGCTGAAATATGCATAATAGGAGTACCAGAAAAAGAGAGAACAGAGCAGTAGCATCGAAAAATAATGACAGAAACTGCAAATTTGATTTAAAAACAACACAAATACTCGACATATGAGGAAAATAGTCCCTAAGTAGGATAAATACAGAAACATCCCTACCAAAAAACATCATAGTCAAAATAGTAAATGCCAAATATAAAGAGAAAATGATGAAAGCCACAAGATCATAAAAACTCAGGCTGGGCACAGTGGTTCACACCTGTAATCCCAGCCAGCCCTTTGGGAGGATGAAGTGGGTGGATCACCTGAGGTCAGGAGTTCAAGACCAGCCTGGCCAACATGGTGAAACCCTGTCTTTACTAAAAAAAAAAAAAAGGAGCTGGGATGGTGGTGGGTGCCTGTAATCTCAGCTACTCGGGAGGCTGAGGCAGGAGAATTGCTTGAACCTGAGAGGCGGAGGTTGCAGTGAGCCAAGATCACACCACTGCACTCCAGCCTGGGCAACAAGAACAGAACTCCATCCCTCCCCACCTAGAAAGAAAGAAACAATAGGTGTAGCAGGTCATAAGATGGCATGTTAAAAATCCTGAAGACAAAAGATAGTCAACCAAAAATCTTATCCCCAGGAATATCTATTATTCAAAAATGAAGAAAAAATAAAGATGTTCCAAGACAAGAAAAATAGAAAATGGTCGCTAGCACACCTGCCTTAAAAACATACTAAAGGAAGTTCTTCAACGTGAATGTGAAAACAGACAGTAATATAACGATACACACTCCCACATACAAAATAGCTTTAGTAAAGGTAATTTTGTAGATAATAATACAAGACAAAATATTTATATGATAAATTGTCTTTTTTTCTTCACTTATTTACAAGGCACAGAGGTTGAATTAGTCATTTTAACACCTCCCACAAAGAAAATCCCAAGTCCCATGGCTTCACTGATGAATTCTACCAGACATTTAAAGAAAACTTAAGGCCAATGCCTCATAAACTTTCAAGAAGTTGAAAATAGACAACATATTCAAACTTAATTCTATGAAACTAGAATTCCCTGATATTAGAACAAGAAAAAGACATCAAAAGACAAACTGCAGACCAATGCCTTATTAAACACAAATTTTTTCAACTATTAATTACCTAAATCCAGTGACATGTAAAACAGATTACACACCTTGAACAAGTAAGGTGTAGCTCAGAAATGAAAGATAGGTGTAATATGTGAAAATAAATCAATGCAATATGTCATATTGATAGAATAAAGGACTAAAACCATACTACTATCTGAAGAGACCCAGAAAAACCATCAAATGAAATCCAACACCCATTCTTAATAGAAAAACTAGACAAAATAAAAGTAAAAGTGACCTTCCTCAATCTGACAGAGGGCATGTATGAAAAACTCAGGGCTAATATCATAATACATGAAGAAAAACAACACTTTCCCTCTATAATAAGACAGAAGATAATAATGTTTGCTTTCACCACTTCTGTTCCACGATATTCTACATGTTCTACCCAGAAAATTTAAGCTAGAAAAAGAAAATCCTGATAAGAATGGAAGAAGTAAAACAATGTCTATTTACAGATGACAAATTTTGTATCTACAACCCCCAAAATTTACTAAGATACTAATAAATGGGTTCAGGGAGATTAAATGACACAAATTCAACATACAAAAATTAATCATCTTTCTATACATTAGCAATGAATAAAGTAAAAATGGAGTTAAGAACTGATTTTATTTATAACAGCATCAGAAGGATAATAACATTCATAGAAATGCTTATCAAAAATAAGTACAGTATAAACCAAAAACAACAAAATATTTTTGAAAAAATTTAAGATCTAAATTATTCATAAACAGTTAAGATTATTAAAGTAACAAAACTCCCTCACCTTTTATACATATACCATGAAATACAAAATTCCAGCTAGAATTTTTGTAGAAGTTAACAAGCTCATCCTGAAATTCACATGAAAAGTCAAGAGGATCAGAATAGTTAGTTTAAACAATGTTGAAATAGAAACAGCTGGAGGAGTCACAGTTCTCTATTTCAAAAGCTACAAGAACCATATGTACTGGAATAAGATAGTATGGTGCTGGAATAAGAATAAACATATAGGTTGAGAAGTTAACCCTAGTATCTATGATCAATTGATTTTTGGAAAAGAGTTCTTAACCATGACACCAAAAGCAAGATACATAACTTTTCTTCTGGGAAAGATCCTGTTAAGAAGATGCAAAGACGTGACAGACTGGGAGAAAATATTTGCAAACGTGTTATCTGACAGAAATCTAGTATCTAGACTATGTAAAGAACACTTAACAGAAAAATACAATCTCCTCTAATCAAAAAATGGACAAAGTCATTAAGGTTTATTCCACCAAGAATACCTGCTGCCAAATAAGCACATGAAAAGATGTTCAGCAACACCAGCCATTAGCAAAGTGTCAATTAACACCATGATGAGATGTCACTTTGTGCATATTAAAGCCACAAAGCAATAATATTACATATAGTATTGACAAGACAAAAATGCTGACCAGGATTTGTAGAAACCAGTGTTCTCAATCATTGGTGGTAGAAATTTAGAATTGTACAGTCACTCTGTAAAATAACTTTGCAGTTTCTTAATTGAAAACACAAGTAGGCCAGGCACGGTGGCTAACTCCTGTACTCCCAGCATTTTGGGAAGCTAAGGAGGGCAGATTGCCTGAGATCAGGAGTTCAAGACCAGTCTGGCTAACATGACGAAACCCCATCTCTACTAAAAATACAAAAAAATTAGCCAGGCATGGTGGCATCTGCCTGTAATCCCAGGTATTTGGGAGGTTGTGGCAGAGGACTCGCCTGAACCAGGGAGGTAGAGGTTGCAGTGAGCCAAGATTGCACCACGGCTCTCCAGCCTGGGCAACACAGTGAAACTCCTTCTCCAAAAAGAAAGAAAAGAAAAGAAAAAGAAAACATAAGTAAGCATCCATTTAGTAGATAATCCAGCAATCACCCTACTGGGTATCCATCCCAGAGAAATAAAACTTATATGCATGTGGAAAGATGTACATGGTATCTCACAGAAACTTTAAAATATCCCCAAACTGGAAACAATTAAGATGTTTTTCAATAGGCAAATGATGAGATATACTTCTATGCTTATATGGAATACCCCTCCCCACTCAATAGAATTAGTTATGAATACACACAACAACTTGGATGGATCTCAAGGGCATTATGCCAAGTGAAAAAAAAGCTTCTCTCAAAATGTTGTATGCTATGTGATTCCACTAATATAACATTCTTAATTCATCACAATCATAGAATTGGAGAACAGATTAAAGATTCCCCAGGGTAAGCAGTGGTAAATGGGATGGGCGAAGGGCTGCGACTGAATGGGTTGCACAGAGGAAGTCTTTGTGAAGGTGAAATAGTTTTGTGTCTAGATTGCACTGGCGGTTACACAAATATGAGCGTGAGATAAAATGACATAGAGTTATACTTACACGTTGAGCTGATATTAATTTTCCTGTTTTGATGTTGTATTAGAATTATGCAAGATATATTGAGGGAAGCCAGGTAAAGGATACAGGTCTTTTCTGGACTATGTATGCAACTTTCTGTAGTCTAGATGGTTCTGCAACTTGTTTTGTTTCATAAGCACTATATACTTTGAAATTGTAGATAAAGCTCTAGTTCATTGTTTTTAATCATCATAAGACATTTCCATTGCATGAATACACAATGTTTATGTATACTTATTTCTATACCTGATTAATTTGTGTATTTCTCATAATACTCATAAAGGGGAATTTTATATTGAAGAGACACATTTTTGTGTTATGACATGACCATATCTTAAACTTTTTAGATGAGGGCAAATTTTTCTACAAAGCACCAGACCAATGACTCTCCTACCGATACACTACGTCATCACTGTTTTCCAGCCTGTTTCCTGTGCTTGTTATTGTCAGACTTTATTTTCTTAATGAATTGCTTTAAATCACACATCGTCATGATGTTACTTTGCATTTTCCTAATTTCTAGTAAAATGTAGTAAGTTTTCTAATGCTTATTTATTTGATATTTACAATTCAGGAAAAAAAATCATCAGATGATTTACCCATTTTTCTATTCTTTTAATTGCAGCACTTTTCTTTTATATTTGTGTAGTAATTGTAGGAATCTTTATTGCAAATATCCTTTCTCAGCTTCTGGCCTGCCTAGTTCTGTTGTGTGTTAAGACTTTCTTTGATTCCTAATGTCTCTGTTCTAATGGAGGAGAAATAATAGTTGTCTTTAAAACTGGTGTGTATTTTATATACTTGTCAATATTTTATTTTTATACTTTGTTTTTTTATAAACCAAAACATCTTTCTGGGTTTTAAGTAAGGATATAATTCTTTTTCCATAGAGACAATCAATAGCCCCTGTATAATTTATTAAATACTCCATTCTTTATGGATTCATACTGGCACTCTAAGTTACTGACTCCAGAGATGTTTTGAGATTTGTTTTACTAGAAACGTGTGCATTATACTGCTGTCATTACCATTTTATATTATATATAAGCCTCTAGTTTTCAGAACTACGAAGTGAATATAAATTCAAACTCATGACTGATGATATATGGTTATGAGTCTGCTGGATGAAATTTGTCCACCCAGTTCCCAGATGGGGCAGATGAACTTGATCTTGTTGCTTCTTTACACCAATGGGGAGATCTTTTGATATTCATTCTTTCACTGAAGATACAGCCAAGCACCAGGAGTTCCTCAGCATGATATGGTTAAAACGTCTTATGTCACCCAATGTTCAGCTTATTTTTGGTACAAAAATTTGCTAAATTAAAAAGATTTTAATTTTGATATTTGAAATATTTGAGATAATTTGAGATATTTTATATCTCAGATTGTAATCCTCTAAGACAAAAAGTTCTGAGCGTATTTCTGAGGGGGAGGGGTATAGAGACTATTTGAAGATTTTTAATTAACTTTTAAATAAATATTACACTTACCACCCCACAACTCTGTCAAAGTAAGATAGTCATATTTGCTATCATATTTTTAGTGATATCAGTGATAAATGTCATACTTATAAATATTGTCATATTTATCACTAAATATTTATTTAGTGATAACTAAATAACTAGTTATATAGTGATAAAATCACTGAAATGTTTCTTGTATCACATTTTCAAAATTACAAGTCACCTATACTGTAATATACTGCATTCTATTTTCACCTTCAAGCAAACCTATTAAGTGGCATTAAACAATGTCTTTCCTAAGCTTTGCTACAGCTTAAAATTTTTGTTATAGACTGCAATTACTGTTTTTGTAATCATGAGATTAGTATGCTAGACTACACACATAACAGCTCACATTTTCTTCTTTGCTTTTGTTATGCATGAAGACATATTGATAAACTCAATTTAATCTCTGAGTACATTACAAATGAAATAGATGTCTCTGAAAAATTGGGTCAAAATAATTTTTTAAATTTCAAGCTCATTTTTCAGTACACTTTACTATAAAATTAAAAGTGATTGGAGAGAGATCCAAGATGGCTAGCAGCTCAGAATTGCAGCTCCCAGTAAAAACGCAGAGAGCCAGTGGATGCCACACTTATTGATAAATTTTTGCTGCCCACGGACGAGAACATTCCCAGCGGAGGAGCCCCATGGGCCGCCAGCGTGACCCTTTCAGCTGGCACGGCTTTTTTGCAAGCGCCTAGGCTCTGCGGCTCTTGGTGCAGAGTAAACAGGATTGAGTCTCCTTTTGGATGATGTTTGGAGCTCTGTGAAGGCAGAGCAGTCCATCCAGCTGATTGAAAAAGGGACTGAAGACCCCCTTCAGTCTGACTTCAGAGTCAGACTGGAGACCCCTGGGCAGAAAAGCACCACGAATTTCAACGCTGCTGTTTTAGCTAGCGTTGTGGGTCACCACAGTGAAAATTACATAGATTCCGGAGCTGGGAATTAACAAGCTGGACGTCCCCTCAGAGACCTAATTTGAAAGTTGGTAATTACAAAGACAACAGATGAATAAAACCATAAAGATGCCAAGAAGTCGTCGTAAAAAAAACTGAGAACACTCAAAATCAGAAAGTCTCTCCTACAGAGGATGCTAGTTCCCCATCAGTAACGGAACAAGGCTTGATGGAAAACGAGTGTGAAGAATCATCAGAATTAGGCTTCAGAAGGTGGATAATAAGAAACTTCTGTGAGCTAAAAGAATATGTTCTAAACCAATGCAAAGAAACTAATAACTTTGAAAAAAGGTTTGATGAAATGCTAACAAGAATGGACAATTTAGAGAAGAACATAAACGAACTAATAGAGCTGAAAAGCACAATACAAGAAATTCGTGAAGTATTCACAAGTTTTAACAGTTGAATTGATCAAGTAGAAGAAAGGATATTAGAGGTCGAAGACCAACTTAATGAAAAGAAACGAGAAGACAAGATCAGAAAAAAAAGTGTAAAAAGGAATGAACAAAATCTCCAAGAAATATGGGACTATGTGAAAAGACCTAATTTATGCTTAATAGGTATACCTGAAAGTGACGAAGAGAATGCATCCAAGTTGGAAAATATTTTTCAGGATATTATCCAGGAAAATTTTTCTAAACTAGCAAGGCATGACAATACTCAACCCCAGGCAATACAGAGAACCCCACAAAGATATTCCTCAAGAAGACCAACCCCAAGACACATAATTGTCAGATTTACTCAGATTGAAATAAAGGAGAAAATACTAAAGGCAGCCAGAGAGAAAGGCCAGGTTACCCATAAAGGGAAGCCTATCAGACTCACAGCAGATCTCTCAGTAGAAACTCTACAAGCCAGAAGAAAGTGGGGGTTAATATTTAACATCCTTAAAGAAAAAAACTTTCAACCTAGAATCACATATCCAGCCAAAATAAGTTTTACAAGCCAAGGAAAAATAAAATTTTTTGCGAACAATCAAGAACTTAGAGACTTCATTACCACCAGGCCTGTTTTGCAACAACTACTGAAAGAAGCACTATATACAGAAATGAACAACCAGCATCAGTTATCCTAAAAGCTTATCAAAAAGTAAAGAATATTACAACAATGAAGAATTTACATCAACTAATGGGCAAACAGCTAGTTAGCCTTAAATAACAGTATTAAATTCACATATATCAATATTAAGCCTAAACTTAAAGGGATTAAATGCCCCAATCAAAACATACAGATAGACAAACTGAATAAAAAGTTAAAACCCATCGGTACGCTGTATTCAGAACTTTCTTACAGGCAAGGACATACAAAGACTTAACATAAAGGGATGGAGGTAGATCTACCAACCTAATAAAGAGGAAAAAAAAAAAAAACCGGATTTGAACTCAGACCTGGAACAAGCAAATTTAATAAATATTTACAGAACCTACCACCCTATATCCACAAAACATATATTTGTTTCAATATTATATCATACCTATTCTAAAAGTTATCACATAATAGGAAATAAATCACTTTTTAGTAATTGCATAAGCATTTCACAGATTTAAATGAAATCCTGAGTGATAGAGCAAGATTCTCATTCTCTCTCCCTCTTTCTCTTTCTTTCTTTCTTCTCTTTTATTCTACTTCTTTCTTTCTCTTAAAAAAAAAAAAAAAACTTTCCCTGTCTCTTTCTCTTTCTTTCTCTCTTTTATACAAAAAAATTTTTTAAAAAGTGATTATCTTTAAGAAAACATTTAGGCTTCAATCGTTTTTCTATACAACCAACTTAAAAACTCACATATTTTAGAAACATTCTATTTTTCTGACAAAATGTGACAGCAATTCAAGCATGCCTGAAAAATATGAGGCATGAAAGTATGAGAAGCTATGGGATTGCTTTGTTAGAGATTCCACAGGTACTGGCAATGTGATTGCAACAACACACAAGAAGTTTTCATTAAGATTACACACAACAGGGCAGAGTGGTATTGCAGACTGCAGCTAATCAGCTTTAAAGTTTTAAAAAAGCATTTCTATACGCCAATAACAGATTTAAGAGAGCCAAATCAAGAATGAACTTCCATTCACAATTGCTACAAAGAGAATAAAATACCTAGGAATACAATTAACGAAGGATGTAAAGGACCTCTTCAAGGAGAACTACAAACCACTGCTCAACGAAATAAGAGAGGACACAAGCAGATGGAGAAACATTCCATGCTCATGGTTAGGAAGAATCAATATTGTGAAAATGGCCATACTGCCCAAAGTAATTTATAGATTCAACACTATCCCCATCAACATACCTATGACCTCTTCAAAGAACTGGAAAAAAAACACCTTAAACTTCATATGGAACCAAAAGAGAGCCCACATAGCCAAGTCAATTCTAAGCAAAAAGAGCAAAGCTGGAGGCATCATGCTACCAGACTTCAAACTACACTACAAGCCTACAGCAATCAAAACAGCATGGTACTGGTACCAAAAAAGAGATATATACCAATGGAACAGAACAGAGGTCTCAGAGGCAACGCCACACATCTACGACCATCTGATCTTTGACAAATCTAATAAAAACAAGCAATGGGGAAAGGATTTCCTGTTTAATAAATGGTTTGGGAAAACTGGCTAGCCATTTGCAGAAAGCAGATACTGGACACCTTCCTGACACCTTACACTAAAATTAACTCCAGATGGATTGAAGATTTAAACATAAGCCCTAACACCATAAAAATCCTAGATGAAAACCTAGGCAAAATCATTCAGGACATAGGCACAGGCAAGGACTTCATGACCAAAACACCAAAAGCATTGGCAACAAAAGCCAAAATAGACAAATAGGATCTAATTAAACTTCAGCGCTTCTGTACATGTATTATCAAATACATTTTATTGGACTATTATCATCACCTCTATCAATAATTATTTCTATTGCAAAGACATTATTCATATACACTGAAAAGACAGACAAAACACAATTGTTAATGTTGTGTTTCCTTTCAGTTTTCTCTGCATATTCATGAGGAAGTCAGTATGAAGGAGGATCATAGAGTTCACAAGATGAGTGACGGCCGGCAGCGTTAGAGGCAAGTGGTGTTGGTATTTGTTTTTTCTATTGTTCAGATTTTCCCAGCTACAGGTTTCCAGGTCTGGAGATCCTAGAAAGTGGCAAAGTCTAGGAGCTATTTTTTTTTAATGAACGTATTGCTCAACTAATTCATGTTTGTCGTAGAAAAACTATAAAACACAGATAAGCATACAACAAATAATCACTTCAAACTCCACAACTGAGGCAAAAACCCTATGCCAATTGAAACAATTTTAAATGTAGATATGTGTATTTTATGAACACAAAGTAGGAAATTACCTTTGACTATGATAGTCTAGAAACCAGAAAATTCTGCTACTATATTGCTAATTATAATTCCCATAAATCAATCTCTTTTCTCAAATTGAAATTCAAACATGTCACTATTTTTTTAAATGAAGAACTCCATCCCAGTGTACCCTAAATAGCTTTGTGCTTTTATCTTACGTGACCTTCATCTTTCATAACAGACGCCAAGAAGTTTTCCTAAATTTATCTAAGCTTTGGCTTTTTTTGGACATATAATGTTGATATATCATAAAGTAAACATGTGTCAACACAAAGAAAGAAATTTGTAAAGTAATCTGAGGCTCCACATCAATATTCTAAATTTATGCTCTCCTTTATTTTCTTGAAATAAGGGAAATGCAACTAAGGATGTTATTTAAGGGAAGAGGATACAGGGCCTCTAAGGAGGAGAATGAGCAGGATCCTTGTAGCTGTTCCCAGTGTCCTCACCTCCTGTGGAAGACAGAAGAGTCTTTCTGGTTTCATTACCCATGAAGAGGCTTCCAAATGGATGCCTCCCCAGGCAATCATTCCGTTAGTCAATGAATCAAGAAACAGTCAGTGATCACATCGTCATCGTCAGATTAACAGCACATTCAAAGGTTGTAATAAAGGAAAGTTAAAGTCTGTGCTTCTCACAGAAAGTCCAGAGTCAGAGATACACTTCTTGGCCCACATTCCATACCCAAAATATTCCCTTGTCCTCTTAACTGGAAAACTGATTTGTCTTTTCTTTCCACTCTCTGTGACCATATACTAATTAAACAAATATGTATTGGGCATAAATAAGAAATAATTCCTGTTGTTAACAAGAATCCCTCAAGTTCAAACTTGGATCTTTCTGATTTCAAAGCTGCTGCTTTCAGGTAATAAAGTATACTGCCTTTTACAAAAATGGTATTATTTCATTTTCTTTCCATAAGTTTTTGTCTAACATGTACAGCCCACATACAAGGAGATACTATCTCCATCACCTTGATGAGGACCTGGAAACTAGAAAGATTTGAGCAAGCTTCCCAAGGTAAAAAACAGGTAAACTGCAGACTCAATATATAAACATTGTTATTCCAAATATGTGAGTAGAGTAGAGAAGAGATGAGGTGGACACAGACAATGCCCAGTTTCTGACCCTGGGTAACTACCTGAGTGGTAATGAATCAGGCATAGCAGATTTGAGGAAGAAGAAAAATCAATAATTATTGTATCAATTGAGTGAGTAGAAAATGTAGGTAAGATAGAAGCCAAAATTCATCATTTTGTTTTCAAGAATTTTGCAGCCCAAAGTCAAGAAAATATTTGAAAGTATCTAGATGCACAAATAGGATCAAATCAGCATGAAGCGTTATTAGTTTAATTGCTTAGTTTGTTAGTAGTATGTTTCTAATACGATGACATAAACTTGAGAATATTTGTTGACTTGAGAACTGAAAGGCAGAGATGAAGGAGCAACTAAGAAGGGACAATTTGGAAAGAGTGTCCTAAAGAAACAGGAGAAAATGGGATCAAGAAACAAGAGTGCAGGTTTAATTTAGAAAAAAGACACTAGGGCAGTCTGCATACTCCAAAGTGTAACAGAAAGAGTGTAACAGGAAGATCCTCTGTAATGCTGAATCTCAAACATTCCTATCAGTATTAGGTCTTCAAGTTGAACTGGGCAATTATTGCTACTTCCAACCAATGGGCATAGTCTTATCTTCAGAATTCCAAATCTCTAAAATATGATAAAGTTATTGAGAAATTATTAATGTAATCCATTTCTAATGAACTGCCACATACATATAAAAAAGCAATAGAAGATTTAAGGAAAGAGTCATCAAATCTAAAAGTTTAAAGCAAAGATTTCAGATTGAAGCTTTGCTTCTGCTGACATAGTTGACTCTTGGACTCTTTGTTTTTTTGCCAGTGGTGTCAGGACATCTTTGTATGCTTCTGAAATTTTTAAAACATGTTTATGTATGTCAGTTAAAGATGTTAATCCAGATGTTATTTTTCTCTATAATTAAGCTTCCTAGTCATTCAACATTTTAGGTAATAGCATAGTTCCCATCTTGTTAAAACTGTGAATGCCCTTTGTCAGATGGGTAGATTGTGAAAATGTTTCCATTCTGTTGGTTGCCGGTTCACTCTAATGATAGTTTCTTTTGCTGTGTAGAAGCCCTTAAGTTTAATTAGCTCTCATTTATCTATTTTGGCTTTTGCTGCCATTGCTTTTGATATTTTAGTCATGAAGTCTTTGCCCATGCCTATGTCCTGAATGATATTGTATAGGTTTTCTTCTAGAGTTTTTATTCTGTCAGGTCTTACGTTTAAATCTTTAATCCATCTGGATTTAATTTTAGTGTAATGTGTGAGGAAGAGATCCAGTTTCAGCTTTCTGCACATGGCTAGCTGGTTTTCCCAACACCATTTATTAAACAGGGAATTCTTTCCTCATTGCTTGTTTTTGTCAAGTTTGTCAAAGATCAGATGGTTGTAGATGTGTGGCATTATTTCTGAGGCCTCTGTCCTGTTCCATTGGTCTGTATATCTGTTTTGGTACCAGTACCATGCTGTTTTGACTACTGTAGCCTTGTAGTATAGTTTGAAGTCAGGTAGCATGATGACTGTTTTTGTTGTTGTTGTTGTTTGTTTGTTTTGTTTTTTGCTTGGGACTGTCTTGGCTATGCGGGCTCTTTTTTGGTTCCATATGAAGTTTATTCCAATTTTGTGAAGAAAGTCAGTGGTAAGCTTGATGGGGATAGCATTGAATCTATAAATTACTTTTGACAGTATGGCCATTTTCAAGATAGTGATTTTTCCTAACCATGAGCACGTAATGTTTTTCCATCTGTTTGTGTGCTCTCTTATTTCCTTGAGCAGTGGTTTGTAGTCCTCCTTGAATAGGTCCTTCAACATCCCTTGTTAATTGTATTCCTATTTTATTTTCTTTGTAGCAATTGTGAATGGGAGTTTTTGCTCATGATTAGGCTGTCTGTTATTGGCGTATAGGAATGTTTGTGATTTTTGCACATTGATTTTATATCCTGAGACTTTGCTGAAGTTGCTTACCAACTTAAGGAGATTTTGGACTGAGATGATGAGGTCTTCTAAATATACAGCATCTACAAAGAACTTAAACAAATTTACAAGAAAAAAAAAACAAACCCATCAAAAAGTGGGTGAAGGATATGAGCAGATGCTTTTCGAAAGATGACATTTATGCAGCCAACAAATATGAAAAAAGGTTCATCATCGCTGGTCATTAGAGAAATGCAAATCAAAACCACATTGAGATACCATCTCATGCCAGTTAGAATGCCGATCATTAATAAGTCAAGAGACAACAGATGCTGGAGAGGATGTGGAGAGATAAAGACATTTTTACACCGTTGGTGGGAGTGTAAATTAGTTCAACTATTGTGGAAGACAGTGGTATGGCAATTCCTCAAGGATCTAGAACTAGAAATACCATTTGACCCAGCAATCCCATTACTGGGTATATACCCAAAGGATTATAAATTATTCTATTATAGAGACACATGTACATATATGTTTATTGCAGCACTGTTCACAATAGCAAAGACTTAGAACCAACCCAAATGCCCATCAATGTTAGATGGGATAAACAAAATGTGGCAGATATACACAATGGAATACTATGCAGCCATAAAAAAGGATGAGTTCATGTCCTTTGCAGGGACATGGGTGAAGCTGGAAACCATCATTCTCAGCAAACTGACACAAGAACAGAAAACCAAACACCCCATGTTCTCACTCATAAGTGGGTGTTGAACAATGAGAACACATGGACACTGGGAGGGGAACATCACACACTGGGGCCTGTGAAGTGGGTGAGGGGCTAGGGGAGTGATATCAGAGGGCGGGGGCACTGGGGAGGGATAGCATTAGGAAAAATACCTAATGCAGATGATGAGATGATGGTAGCAGGGAAAAACCATGGCACATGTATACGTACATAACAAGCATGCATGTTCTGCACATGTACCCGAGAACTTAAAGTATAATAAATATTTTTTTAAACTGTGAATGCCAGTGAAGAAACATGCTTCCAGAATGAAGCACTTTCTTTCTTTTTACGAGGTCACTGTGACAGAGATGAGACATTTGATTTCAATACCCTTAATTAACTTGCATGGTATTCTGCTTTGATGTCACTAATTTTTTACTAGCAATATTTGCCTACCTGTTACTTTGAATGTTATGACAATTGAATTATTTTTAACCAACTTCCTTCTGAAAGTGTAACACAAATATACATGGTATGGTTTTTAGTTTTGTGATCAGACACTGTATGATATTAGCAGTCACGTCCTGCAACCCCAAATATTTTGTGTCCCAGCCCTGTGTTTGCTTGTTTATAACTTGGCACAGTGAAAGTCTACTCATGAGTATTTAATAAGTCTTTGCCTGTATCGCCACCTGGATTATAAGTTACAAGCACAAAACTGTCTTTCTTTTCACTATTCAATTCTTACTGCCTAACCAAGAGTGTGGATTAGCCACTTAGTGTTTGCTGAAGAAATGCTTGAATGAGTCAAATCATTGTAAATGATCCAGTTGATTTCCTTCCTACAGACCTGGATTTTGAGTCTCTCTATTTTTTTTACTTTAATAACTTTAGACTATTTCAATGATTTTCTTTAACAGTAAGAAAGATAGATACATAGACGATAGATGAGTAGATAGATAGATAGATAGATAGATAGATAGATAGATAGATAATAGATATAAATGTGATATTTACCCATGATATGGTTTGGATCTGTGTCCCAGCCCAAATTGCATGTCAAATTGTAATCGCCAATGTTGAAATTGCAGCCTGGTGGGAGGTGATTAGATCATGGGGAGGTTTCTAATGGTTTAGCACCATACCCTCTGTATTGTCTCATGACAGAGTTATCATAAGAACTGGTTGTTTAAAAGTGGGTGGCACCTCCTCCTTCCCTCTCTCTCTTTTTCCTGACCATGTGAGATGCTTGCTCCCTCTTTTTCTTCCACCATCGTCCTAAGTTTCCTGAGGCTTTCCGAGAAGCAGAAGCTGCTATGCTTCCTGGACAACCTGCATCATCATGAGCCAACTGAACCTCTTTTCTCTATAAAGTACCCAGTTTCAGGTATTTATTTATAGCAGTTCAAGAATGGATTAATACAACCTGTTTCAACCCATTCTAGATGAACAAACATATGTATTTTTGGTTTTATATGTGTGCTTGCATCTTGCTAACAAATAGTTATATTTTTAAAGTCCCACTATACTTGAAATAATCAAATAAGTGGGTACAAAGGCATTTTCATTTTAACCACTATAACTACAGATGCTGGTATTAAATTCCTGAAAATAATCTCTTACGTCTCTTTAAATCCATTAGAATACAAATGACAAGTGAGTCCTCTGACGTGTCTTTTGATGTCCTTAGAATGTATTTATCTCTTTCTCAGAGAGCTAATTATTTATTTTGTCCTTAAATTTCCTTTTAGAAATATATTAATGTATATTTTTTTTCTTTCTACTGCTTGAACTCATTTGTAGGTTTTCCACGAAACATAACAGCTTCGATTTGGTGAATGGCTTATCACACAAATTACAAAATATAAATTTTGCTTTGAGGTTTTTGTCTCTCCCTGGCCCCAGTTTAAGAATCCTTAACATGATTCATTACTTCTCCCAATTTCTTTTTACCTCCACTTTCCCATTTATTAAAGTCTTTACAGTTTTACTTTCCCTTCCAAATATCTTTCTTCTCACCACAATTCAACTGTTTTAATACACTAGTGAAAGGACAGGGAGAGCGCCCTAACCCTGGAGAGGAGTGACAGCCTGAGCGATTAGAGCATTATATGAGAAATTTGACGATTAGAAAATCAGCAGATGTTTTTCTCACCAACAAGTCTCAGGAGCGTGGCTTGACCCAGGAGGCTTAGTAACAAGGTCCTGGGATTTGCCGGTGGTGAGGAAAAACATGCAGTGCCTTGGGACACTTGCCTGTTTAAATCAGTGTTGCCAATCATTGCCTTTGCCCTGATGTTTTAAATATTGACTTCCATATTTGCAAGCAAATGCTCTTAATTTCTAATGCAGTTAGTGAAGTCTGGCATCTATTTTGTCCCAAGCCCTTTAACTGGCATACTGAGAAAGGAATTTTAAGAATCTGAGTATGTAAAAGCCAAATTGTTCTCTCTCTCTCTCTCTCTAAACATACACACACACACACACACACACACACACAGACACACACACACACACACAAAGAAATAAGAGTCCAGAGAGTGTGAGTCATTTACCCGTTATCACAGTGGATGGGACACCTTCCCTGCCTCTCATTACATACATGCCTACAGCCCCTCAGGAAGAGCAGAGGTTAAGAAAAAGAGTCTGGCTCCCTGATCTCCATTAGAGTAACTCCACCAACCAGAAGATACGATTGAAAATATAAATTCAGGTGTTCGGATTTCTAACAGGATCATCTGGAGATTTAAATGATTTTTTATGATTAATCACGATGATCTAAATAAACAAATAATACTTACGTTAATTATATTTTGGCCATATGGTAAAAGTCATATGACTTTCAACTGTTCCTGGCTAATCAGCATGTTCAGCAGAACCCCTGAAGATAGAAAAATATATCAACAGGTAAATAAAACCTCTCCATGTTTATGATACATTGAAATTAGAAGCAACAGGAAAAAGAAAATGAATGGAGGTAAATGACTCAATTGAATAATTAGAAATATGGCAAAGTTCTGCTGTAAACATGCTTTGGGTTTTGTTTTTCTGTCTTTGTTGTCATTTTTCTTTGCTACACCTGAGCAAAACTATGATTACCAACCACATATGAGGTGTGATCCTTCTTATATACACTGTGACATGAAGATGGTAAATCCAATAGAAACATGAATCAAACAAATGTATACACTATGTATTCATGATGCCAAATTGAACAATTAGAAGTTTAGAAGAATTAGTCTTCCATACTTTTTTTTAAAATTGTAATTGCAAATAATGTACTTTATATTATACTGTAAGATATGGCAATGACTAAATCAAATCTCAATATAGGATAATGATATAAGATTACCCAAATAATACCTGTATTAATAATAATGCCTCTACCTGCTATCAATGATAAAAAGAGCGTGAATGAGAAACGTGGTTAGCTCAATTAAGACAAATAATAAGGTGCGTACTTTGTGATAGCCACAATGTTTTACATTAAACATATTGGGTCTATTGGATATTATAAAAGAAAATGTAAAATTCTAATTATGAGATAAAACTACACAGATAAGTGATATCAGAAAATGGGAAATAAAAAATATAAACTAGTCTTGTCACTTGAAAAATAAAAGTTTTAATTTTTCTTTTTTCTTCATTTTTAATGTTCATAGTTAAGATAGTTAATATTTAATGTGATATTCTTGAGGAAAGTTGAATTACAAGAATTTTTAAATTTGCATTATAGATTCCAGACTACTTTGGAATATTCTCCACACATTTAAATGACATCTTTTCCAAAACACCATGGCTGTAGAGATAAAAAGGGTTTGACAGAGTGCTATTAATTATGAAATTTTCACAATTATTTTTAAAAACCAGCTGGAATTTTTATAAGTAATGTATTAACCTCATTCAATGAATCTGGATAGTAAATTATCTCTTACACTTGTTTTTTTTTTTTTTTTTAAACAAAAGCTAATGGTACTTGTGGAACTGCATTAATCCGAGTCCATCAGAAAACACTTGTAATGTTAATGAAAACCTGAGAACCATAGATAAAACACAGCAAATGAATTTCTTCATATTATGAGAGCAATATCAAGCACAATGTGAATGCTGCTGTTAATTCTTGTTTTCCATTATTGCTGCAAAATGCTGTTAAAAGCATTTGTGAATTCAAAATAATTAAATATTTTGACCTACTCAAAAAAAAATGATCCCCCAAGACATAGCTTCAAAAATCTAATTTTCCTTCAAACTGTTGTATATTTGAGGGCTTTAATTAATTCATTAATTTAATATGATAAAATTAATCTTGATTTTGCATTTCATTTAATAACTTTGATAGCTTAAGAACTGCTTTTGATCTTATGATAATTTTGCCTGAGATGTGTTATTATCTTGAAGGAGTTCTTCAATTCCCATTTGCAAATAGTCTCAGAATTTTCAAGTGTTTGCCTGTTGAGCACAAATACATTTAAAGGTAAAAGTAGCAAAAATGCAGGCAACCACAAATAAACACATTGAAAATAAGTACGAAAATGTGTTTCTAAGCCTCTGTATTCTATTTTCTTATGGACTTCACCTCTTCTTGGAGAAGAAGTGCTAATGTGAAACTCCAAGGCTTCCACCAGGAGACCTCTTTGATGCCTCTTTTAAAGTGTATTATTCAGACTAGAGTGAGCAGCTGCTCCTGTGCCAAGCTGTGAATGGTTCTGAAAGCTTTCCTCTACAAGCCACTCATCTAACTCTCATAGTTCAAAATAATCATGCTTTAGGTTAAGGCCTTAAAATATCCCCATTAAAATACATATGAATTAATTGACAACGAGGTGGCAGGTAGAGGGAGATTAGATTAATCCAAAAATCTCCAAAATATTTTTGAAGGGTTTTATGTGTAACTTTTATTCATAGAGTTTGAAACTTAATTCCACATTAATTCATTCATTCACAAATATATCCTTATATGGGCCAGGCACTATTATTCTTATAATAATGGTTCAGGCACATATACCTGGAGAACATTCTGCTCTGCTGTGGCCTGATGAAGACTTTTGGGTTTCCTGAAGCTCTCACTACTTACCCCACTGAGTGTCACTTAGCCTCCTCTGCTTTGTATTGTGTATTGCATGGGATAGCCATCTCCTGCACCCATGGTGTGTCAGCTACTGGAGGGGGTGATTTTATTCTACATACAGCACTGATCAATGTCTCACTGTGAAGTTTCAGAGGATGCTGATGGGATGCTGAGGATTCTGGGCAGTGTGCAGCGAGTTTAGAGATTGAACACGTGCTTTACGCGTGTATATCCTTTGACTTCCAACTCACGTATAGTGTCTTCCAGCTGTATTTCCCAATGACCTATTTGAGCTGACTGGCTCATTTCTTACTGAAAATAAATTTGAGCTCCACAGGAAAATATCCTGATTATTTAATTGCAAAAGATATGTCAACATTTTAATATCCAGCTTTTCAATTCCAATCATTAGGGACTATTTTCATAATATGTTTAATTCAATGATTTCTAGAATATAGGCAATGATTTGGGAAAAGGAAAGATAAACTTGGTTGGAGCAGAGTGTCTACAGTAAAAAATAATTGGTTATGTTCTAGTTGTATGGCTTTATTCACGTAACTTCTTCAATCACAGCAATGTTTACTTAGTACCTACTATGCACTAAAAAGACATAGAAGACATTGAAGACATAACTATGAAACAATTGGAATCTTATCAACAATGATCTTAGGGACTAGGAACAGCTAAACAACTACAAACAGGGCAGTAAATACAGTCATTAGGTTTGTACAGAAAACCAGGAGGATACATAGAGAGCACATCTATTCTATTATAGGGGAACAAGGAAGGAATATTTGGAGAAACACAGAAGAAATCAGCCAAAAGAATGAGGGAGATAAAGGATTAAAAAAAAATGTTTCAAATAGAAGAAACATGGACACAAGATGGTAGAGAGTAGAGTGCATTGATGAAACCAGTGTGAATTTCTACATTTTCTCTCAAAATGGGAACTGTAATGCTTGTTATACCTACCCCATAAGAATTCATTTAGAAATAGCAAATGAAATGTAAATGTTAGAGAATACATATGAGAATTGGAGTATTTCTAGTTTCAATAGAGTGGCTTCTATTCATAGAAGATACTTTTCCAAAATTCTTATTAATTATTATTTGATTTGTTGAAGTACAAGTAGAAAAACAATTTTAAACATTTAATTTTTAAATATTATTACTTTAAGTATAAATATACTATATTTTATCAATCCTTTATAATATTTTTGTATCTTAGCTAAAATCCCTTATATATTGTTACATTATAAATTTGACATATTAAATTTTCTGAATATCTAAATGTCTTACAAACAAAACATTAGCAATTATTAAATGGTCTATAAATCTAATGAGTTAAGCTCATAAAGTTGATAACTTTTAAGTTCACTTAAGTATTTCAGTGTTGCTTACAATTTTAATGAAAATCCTTTTATACTTTTTAATATTGAGTGTAAATATAATTAATCTCTTTATACATTTCAAATAGAAAAATAGGCTTATCCATTAGGTCTCTAGTGCACCATATTCTTTTAACATAACACATACCACAATACTACATATAGTTGTTACAAATAGAACACAAAAACATTCAAATAATCGATTTGATTGGCTTCATAATTTTTAATATTGATCTCTGTTGTTCTAAAATTCATATTTAATGCTTATCTACTACCAACTGTATTATTCCAAACAAATCAGCATTCTATTTTCTGTTTTTTTACATCATCCATAGAAATATTTGATCACAATGCTGGTGTCAGTTCTTGCTCAATATACTAATTGAAACGATGAGCCTGTGTAGTCACAAAAACAAATTTCTATGATTTACTAACAACTACAGTCCTGCACATTCACCTGATTTAAATCAGAAACCTATCAACCAAATTTTCTAATCTGTTCATTGAATTCAACTAATTAATTTACTGCCAAATTCTATTCCAAAATATTTTTCCTCTTCTTCCTATGTGATAGAACCACAATTTATGTAGCTATTTTTTGACATCCCATTAGATTTTTTTCATCTCTCAAAAGTTTGTCACATAATTCACATTTGACATATAGTCGGTATCAGGTACTGCCATAGGCACTTATATAGAACCAGGTGACACAAAATTTACTCTCCTATGAGGCTTACATTCTCATGTTGTCAGTATCTGATTAGGGCCTAGACAGAAAATTAAACAATATTATGTAACAGTAACCAAGTAACTTCTTTCATTAGTTGGTCAGATAAGCCTTTTTCCAAGAGAAAATGAGCAGAATGTCTGAATAGAAGGAAGAGGTAGTGCATTAGGTTTAACATAATGTACTTAAGTGCCTGAAAATCAGGCAAGCAGGCCAGAACATAGTAAATTAAAGAGGGAAGAGTTGGAGAGATACCTGCAAGCCAGAAGTTTCAGACACTTTTAGGCGATGATAAATGGAATAAAAAAGTCATTGGAGAGTGTTAAGCAAGGGTATGCATGGGTGCATTAAAAAAAAAAAAAACCTGTCTCTACTGAAAATACAAAAATTAGCTGGGCGTGGTGGCATGCACCTGTAATCCCAGCTACTCGGGAGGCTGAGGCAGGAGAATTGCTTGAACTCAGGAGGCGGAGGTTGCAGTGAGCCGAGATCGTGCCACTGCACTGCAGCCTGGTGCCTGGTGACAGAGTGAGACTCTGTCTCAAAAAAAAAAAACTCTAATGATTACCATGAGCAAACTGATTTTAAGAAGCTAGATTGTAAAGCAGTGAGATAAAAATGCAATTAATTAGGTACCAGTTAACGGAAACTCAACTAAGGAAATAAACATGAAAGTGGTAAGAAATGGTCCGACTCAGGATATATTTTAGGGTTATAATATGTAAGAGTTGCTGAGAAACTGAACCTAGACTTTGACGGTAGAAGCGAAGATCAATTACTGTTTATGTATTACTCTGAAATTTGGAGTTTGAGAATCATGGCTGTGAGAGTTCTATTTTGGACATGTTAACTTGGAAATTCCAATTTAACATCTAAATGGTGATGTCAAAGGTACCATTTGATATACGTCTGGGGTTATGGAGAAAAGTCAGGGCTAAGAAACATATTCTAGAGTCATTGACGTATAGGTGTATTTAAAGCCATGAAAGAGCTGAGATAATGCAAAGTGCAAGATCAAAGGGTCTGGGAGCAAGTGCTGCAGTATTTTGTAGATGAGTGAAAAATGAAGAGGAGTCAGGAGGGGAAAAAAAGGAAAGAAATCAGATGGTGAAATATTTTATAGAAGGAAAAACTGGGCATTTTGTTTTCTTAAAAGCCCAGGGAAAAAAAAGAATTCAAGACAGGAGGTATGGTCAGCAGTGTCAAATACTAAAAATCAGGTGGGTGAGATATAAACACAAAGAAGTGAACGGTGGATTTGACAACACAGAAGTAAGGGCAGAGCCTGACGAGAGGATTGAGAAGAGAATGTGAGGTACGGAAATTGTGATGGTGTCTGCAGAAAATTCTTTCAACAAACAGACATTATCTTGTACTTGCTGTTAGTCTAGTAGAAAGGTGAGACAGTATCTAGAAACTATGTGGCATCAGGGGGTCAGGAGATCATTTAGTATTAAAGGAACACATGATTTTATGTTGATATAACTAAAACAATAAAAGTAGAGATATGACCATGAAGGAGAGAGAAGAGAAAACTGGCAATAATTTAATATTTGAGAAGTAAGACCAGATGAAATCTAGTAGTCAAGAAAAGGTGGATCTTTGGTAGGAACTAGGACAATTTATTCTTATAACAAGAATAGGGAGTAAGAAATGTAGTCAAAAAGTATGACCAGATTGCTAGGCACTGACAAGTATCCATTTGAAATCTGTGATCATGAATTTGAGTTAGACTCTTTAGCACTATCTTGTCATGCTCTCAAGCGGAATAGGGGCTAGACGAAGCCTGCAAGCTTTGATTTTCTGTCAAAGTAATTTAACAGGAGAAAGAAGTAAGAGAACTAAGAGTGTCTGCAAAAGAGAAATTATAGCAACGTACCATGAAATCCAGGCTGGCCAGGGAGGATTTGACAGCACAATCGGGCGACTGACAATGAGAAAAAGAAGTCGTGATGCAGCCTTATTGTTGGTGATGAGGTTAATGATATAACATGGAAATGGACATGCTGGTGCTGCTAAGGAAAAGCTTTGTCAGTGAAGAGATGCAATGAAGGCAAATATTATCGACAATTGTTGAAGTCACAAGGAATAGTGATAGAGAAATGAAAGGGGAGATGTTAAGCAGGACAATAAAGTCACAATTTAACGGCATAGGAATGATTAGGGGACAAATAAATTATAAATAACAAGACCAGGTAGCAGAGGTAACATGAAAGTTCAAAATTCAAAATGAAAATAAAAGGGAATAGAAACTCAAATATTGTTTTACCATTTTTAGACTCTATATGTTTAAATTTTTCAATGAACTATATAAATACCAAATTCTCTTCCTTTTAAATTACCACCTTATAGGCATAGAAATATAGATGGCCAATAATAAATACACTTAAAAAAAGACTACAAAACTAATCCAAATTTACCCCTATAGAGTGTTTAGCTTGTTAAACATATGTATACTGAAGAAACTCAAAATCTTCTCTACATCTTAACGTAAGAGTTGGTAATCTTTTTTCTGTAAAGGTTAAGAAAGTAAATGTCTTAAGTTGTATGGGACATGCAGGATCTATGACAATTACTCAACTCTACTACTGTAATGTGAAAGCTGCCATAGAGAATATGTAAATAAATTTGTGTTTGTGAAACAAAACAACTTTATAAAAACAGAGGGGTTAAATCTGACCTCCTGGTCTTAGGTTAAACTCTAGTCGATTATAAACTTTAAACCCTAGTGGATTATGGAAATCAATAATGCTAATGCCTTTATATCTATATCTCTAAATATATATTTAAGTGGACAGTATTTGAAATTAAGTTTTGACCTATGAATATTTTGCCTTACATATTTGAAATTCTGTAGATTAAAGAGTACTGAGTTATGCACAGTTGCTCAGCATTCTAAAAACACAGCATGTAGACAAATCCAATATTAACATGCTTATCATCAATGTTACCTATATGTATTTCCTCAAAAGGTAAAATAAGATAAAGGTTGTTTGAGGAAAAATTGCCATCCTAGTTGCTCTTAGAGGAGTTCCTTTAAATAAATTTTTTACATAAAATTGCACGTCCATCATTCACGATTTCCAAGATGAAATAAGAATGAAGTTAAGATTGGCTGCACATGGTGGCTCATACCTGTAATCCCAGCACTTTGGGAGGCCAACAAGGGTGAATCATGAGATCAGGAGTTCAAAACCAGCCTGGCCAAGATGGTGAAACCACCCTCTCTACTAAAAATACCAGAAAATTAGCCAGGCGTGGTGGCAGGTGCCTGTAATGCCAGCTACTCTGGAGACTGAAGCAGAGAATTGCTTGAACACGGAAGGTGGAGGTTCCAGTGAGCCAAGGCAAGACAGCAAGACTCCATCTCAAAAAAAGAAAAAGAATCACGTTAAGATGAAAATGGCTTAGGGTAACTTCCAGTTTCCAATCTGGCATCTAAGGGCTCCAAAAGTTATCAATTCAGAGAGACAAAGCAAACTAACACAGGAACAGAAAAACAAAATACCACACGTTCTCACTTATAAATGGGAACCAAACATCAAGTACATATAGACACAAAGTAACAATACACACCAGGGCCTACTTGAGAGCAGAGAATGGAGGAAGATGAGGATCAAAAAACACCTATCAGGTACTATGCTTATTACCTGTGTGGTAAAATAACCTAAACACCAAATCCCCATGGTATGAAATTTAACTATATAAAAACCTGAATATGAACACTTGAATCTAAAATAAAAGTTAAAAAATATGGAGAGACAGACAGGCACATACCATATATCACAATATATCAGAGCAGAAGTCAGGGAGCAAAAACTGCTGCTAGAGCCAGTAGTGAGGTAAGAAAACCTAATTGTAATTAACAAAGTGCTAAATGCTTAGTATTGACAAGATAAGAATCTACCCCTAGTCATATCAGATTCAAACTGTAGAAAATCAAAGATGAGAGAATATTCAAAGAAGTCAAAAGGAAAAATACGCTTTACCTATAGAGAAACAAGAATAAGATTATATCTGACTTCAGACACCATGCAAGTAAGAAAAGAGTAGAATAAAAATTAAAAACATTGAAAGAAAAAAATGTGACCAACCTAAATTTGTTTTCTATAAAATTATCCTTCAAAGGTAAAAGAGAAATAAAGATTTTCTCAGTTAAAAAAAAATTGAGGAAATTTGTTACTATTAGACCTGCCTTGAAAGAAATGTTAAAGGAAATTCTTCAGAAAGAAGAAAATGATCCAGGTCAGGAAGTCATATCTACATTAGTCTGCTTATGCTGCAATAACAGAATACTTGAAACTGGTAATTTTATCAATAGTAGCAATTAATTTTTCCACAGTCTGAAGGCTGGGGAATCCAAGATCAAGGTGCTGGCAGATTCAGTGTCTAGTAAGGGCTCTCTCTCTGCTCCAAAGATGGTGTCTTGTTGCTGTGTCCTCTAAAGGGAATACACATTGTGTCCTCATATGGTAAAAGGGGAAAAAGCAGTGGTAGCTCTCTGAAGACTCTTTCATGAGGCTTTAATCCTATTCATGAAGAGAAAACTCTCATGACTTAATCACTTCATCAAACGCCTCACCTCTTAATACTATCTTGTTGTGGTTTTCGTTCCAACATACACATTTGAAGGAACGTATATACCTTCACATCATAGAACATGAAGTAATAGCAGCCTTGAGAACATTACTCCTTGGCTTCACTCCTCAGGAGGTGTCACAGCATTCGGAGCTTATTTTTGGAACCCATTTTCACAATTACCTGTAAGCCAGTACGTGGGGTGAAGTATTACCTACTCTACTGTACCATTAAGAAGTTTAACAATAGCAATTTGATGTCAAATTTCATAGTATGAATGTTGTCACTCATGAACTAATAATATCTTGCATGCTTAAGATTAAACATGGGCCTAGAACCATTGAATTGGGAAAAATGAAGAAATATTTTAAAAGGAGGAAAATATAAATTTTTGTAATTGCATTCTTCTTCACTTGTGATCCTCACTCTTCTCAACCCAATAAATCTTCCTTCCATTCCTTACTTTCTCTCATAGTCATTGTAAAGATAAGATCATCTACACAATTAAGCCAACCTTTCAAACCTTTTTTTCTATCTGCTTAAGAAGCAACATGTTCAGTTGTTCGTTCCAATTTCCAATGAGTTAACTGCTCTGAGGTTGACAGGGTTGGGGTATGTTCATATTATATGTTATTGCCTGTTTTTTTGTTTATTTGCATTTCTTACCAAAAAAATAATTTCAGGTTCAATCAAAAATTTGCTCTTTCAAACTTTTGATTGTATTCTCTGAGACTACCTGTGTTACAAGTTAATTGAGAAATGGATTAGAACAAGTGTTAATCTCAGTTAACACCTATTTATTATACCTCAAAGAGATCTAAAAGGCCATCAATGCACTCAAACCTTTTACTAGGGAACTGTATTCACAGATGTTTCCAAGCATTTATTTCATATGGGTGATAGGTGCCATTTTTAAAATCACGTTGGTGGTTTTCATTGGTGCAAAAGAAAGTGTTATCTCTCTGTCCATTGATGAGTGGCTTAAGTGACTATCTGCCTTTGTATTTCATGAACTCAACTAGCAAACTTAGGAAACAGACTAAGGCATCTGAGCTGGCACCTGGGCTTTGGTTTTGTTTTGTTGTCTTATTAGTAGGAAGATGTTAACTCATAACTGATGAAATTGTCTTAGAAGTTTACGTATAAAGTGCAGTCATCTGGAGCACTCAATTTTGCCCTGTATTTTCCTTAACAGTGTAGGTTTGATATGTAGCCATTAGCAGAAAACTGATTTTTAGAGCTTAATATTATTAATAATGAGATATTCATTAGTGGCACAGGTTAATGAAATATCTATATAAAGAATTATCTATAATAACTCATTGCCTAGCATAAATGTAAATGCTCTTTAGTTTCAAAATGTTTGTAATATTCAGTCTTCCTATTTTGAGAGAAAAGCATTTACTAGTTGCCGTCAGTTATCAAAATGCAATTATATCCTGTGACTTATCATCTCTTTTCCAGCTTTTTTGTTTGTTTGTTTACAAAATATTACTTCAGTTTTCCTGAATATAAAGCCCCTATTTACATTATGCGGTTCACACACAAAAAATATTGGCTCAAATTTTAATCAAGTATATCTATTAAATTATCCTGATACACCTCCTCTAAATAGTGAGTCTTCTAAATATTTCAAAGAAATTGACAAAGGAATGTATATTCTGTCTCCTTGTAACTGAATGAAAATTAGGTAGAAAAGAAATGCCAATGAAGAGTCCATATTATTGTAATGAGAAAAAAAGCAATGAGGTAACAAAAGGAGCATGCATAACACTAATATCTTTTGACATCTCTGGCAAGTCTAAAGTGAGCGTGTACAATGTCCTCCCTGGCAAGCTCAGCCTTGTATGCTGCTGAGTGCTGCCCACCCATCAGTGTGCAGAGGCACCCTGTGTGCAAGGCTACCACATGGACAAAGCCAGTATTTTGTGAGAAGCTTGAAGGAAGTGCTTTTATCTAAAGCTTGACAAGCATCAATTCCACAGAATTTGATTAAAACATCTATTAATGTCAACCTTTAAATATAATAGTGAAAAAGCACATTGCGGTGGTCCACACCTGTAATCCCAGCACTTTGGGAGGCCAAGGCGGGTGGATCAGGAGGTCAAGAGATGGAGACCATCCTGGCCCACTTGGTGAAATCCATCTCTATTAAAAATCCCTACCCTGTCTCTACTAAACTCCATCTTTACTAAAAATTTCTACACCATCTCTGCTAAAAATACAAAAATTAGCTGGGTGTGGTGGCACATGCCTGTAGCCTCAACCACTCAGGAAGCTGAGGCAAGGAGAATCACTTGACCCAGGAGGTAGAGGTTGCAGTGAGTCAAGATCGTGCCATTGCACTCCAGCCTGGCTACAGAGTGACACTACCTCTCAAAATAAACAAATACAATAATAATAATAATAATAGTGAAAAGCAAGCAACTCCATCCAAAAGTGGGCAAAGGATATGAACAGACACTTCTCAAAAGAAGACATTTATGCGGCCAACAAACATATGGAAAAAAAGCTCATCATCACTATTATTAGAGAAATGCAAATCAAAACCACAATCAGCTACCATCTCACACCAGTCATAATGGCAATTATTAAAAAGTCAGGGCTGGGCATGGTGACTCATGCCTGTAATCCCAGCATTTTAGAAGGCCACAGTGGGCGGATCACAAGTCAGGTGATCAAAACCATCCTGGCTAACACAGTGAAACCCCATCTCTACTAAAAATACAAAAATTAGCTGGGCGTGGTGGTGCATGCCTGTAGTCCCAGTTACTCGGGAGGCTAAGGCAGGAGAATTGCTTGAACCCTGGAGGTGGAATTTGCAGTAAGCAGAGATCTCGCCACTGCACTCCAAGCTGGGTGAAAGAGTGAGACTCCCTCTCAAAAAAAAAAAGTCAGGAAACAACAGATGCTGGTGAGGCTGTGGAGAAATAGGAATGCTTTTACACTGCTGGCAGGAGTGTAAATTACTTCAACTATTGTGGAAGACAGTGTGGTAATTCCTCAAGGATTTAGAACTGGAAATATCATTAGGCTCAGCAATCCTAAAGGATTATAAATCATTCTACTGTAAAGACACGTGCACATATATGTTTATTGCAGAATTATTTACAATACCAAAGACTTGGAACCAACCCAAATGCCTATCAATGATAGACCGGTTAAAGAAAATGTGGCACATATGCACCATGGAATACTATGCAGCCATAAAAATGAATGAGTTCATGTCCTTTGCAGGGACATGGATGAAGCTGGAAGCCATCATTCTCAGCAAACTGACACAAGAACAGAAAACCAAACACCACATGTTCTCATTCATAAGTGAGAGTTGAGCAATGAGAACACATGGGCACAGAGAGGGGAACATCAAACACCAGGGCCTATGGGGGGACAGGGCAAAGGAAGAGAGAGCATTAGGACAGATACTTAATGCATATGGGGCTTAAAACCCAGACGAGGGGTTGATAGGTGCAGCAAATCACCATGGCACATGCATACCTATGTAACAACCCTGCACATCCTACACATGTATCCCAGAACTTAAAATAAAATAAATTTAAAAAGAAGTTGTTCAAATAGAACTCAGTTCTGTCTCTGAAGTTCTCTCAGTCACTTCTCTGTGTTGCTTTTATTCTTGAAGTTTTACATCTGTTCAAGGCCCAGAGGAAGAGGGAACTGACTTTCTGTAGCTTATTAATTTTTTTTTTTTTGAGATGGAGTCTGACTCTGTAGTCCAGAGGGGAGTGCAGTGGCATGATTTTGGCTCACCGCAGCCTCCACCCCCTGGATTCAAGTGATTCTCCTGCCTCAGCCTTCTGAGTAGCCTGGATTACATGTACCAACCACCATGCCCATCTAATTTTGTATTTTAATAATGATGTAACAAAAGGATCATGCATAACACTGATATCTTTTTAATATTAATATAAAAACATAACACTAATATTAATATCTTTTTAATAGAGTCAGTCTTCACCATGTTGGCCAGGCTGGTCCCAAACTCCTGACCCCAGGTGATCTGACTGCCTCGGCCTCCCAAAGTGCTGGGATTACAGGCATGAGCCACTGTGCCTGGTCAGCTCACTCTAAAGAGTCAAAAGCACAACTCCTCAGTCACCCCTCACAGCAACCATTGTGTCTTATTGGCTTGTAGCTGATCAAATGCTCATTTCAGAACTAATGCTTTTGGCTAAGAAAATTGGAAGAACAGACATTGTCTGAAGAAATTAGTGGGTGAAGGGAAATGGGAGCAATCCGATTCAGGCAAAATAATCAATGCCTGTCATGAAGCAGGAAAAATGATCAATCTCTTCTCAAAGCACAGAGCTACTAGAGAGAGAATGACACATGGAAGCATTTTGGAGAAATAGCCAAACCACTGTACTTTCTAAGCACAGAGATCTAGAAAGAAGAAAATTCCTAATTTCAGTTCTACAGGTAGGTCATTTCTATCTTGCGTGTATCCACTGCTAGTGTGTGTGGTATCCTGAGACTCTAGGCATTACATCTCTCCTAAGAAACTAGTCCTAACCTGTGTTTGGTTCACATGAGTCTATAATGAGCAAATACAATAAACAAAACGTTTGTATTTTTAATAAATTGGTACATTACTAATGTGTTCATGGTTAAATAAAACAATATTAGAATACTTAATAATAAAGTGATAAATATTATGACAATTATTAAATAACAATTTTATTAAATAATGCATCAAGAAATATTATTTTTAAATGCCTTGATCAATACTTTGGTTCAACAGCTTGATCAATACATTTGTTTTACCAGTTTTAGTAAAAGCATGTCTATCAGTTTTGAGATGGTTCACTAATACCACAAATGTCAATTTCTAAATAGTTATAAACAATACAGAGAAAGAAAGCTGATTCTCAAAGGCAGCAAATAAAGTCAGGAATAAGTACACTTTGCACAACAAATACTCACCCAACAACCATCACACATTTAGCATTTGATTATGCATGTGTTAGAGAGGCGTGCCATTCCATAATATGGAATTATAACTAAAAGCCATCTGTTTCTGCTTATGTTTTAGTAAGTTTTTATAATATGAAAACAGCTATTTTTTTTCTCCA
>PVKP010009522.1:0-67973 GCA_004027715.1 Plecturocebus donacophilus
TTGCCCAGAGAAAATCAAAGTTGTAATAGAAAGAGGAGAAAGATGCTGGCTATCTTCTCTTTCAGTGCAGAACTGAGCAGACCATAATTTGGGGGCTGATTTTAAACTCTCAGATGACAGTGATGTGGCACCTTACTCCAGCACCATGGAGAGTTCCTAAAACCATTCATGGAAACTTTGGGGGCATTGGTTACAACCCCAGGGATGCTCAATGTAGTGCTTGGAGAGCTAGCAAAGTCATTGCAGAGCTGTCTTGTGGGAGCAAGGCAAACAAAGAGATGCTGGGTCATTACTGTACGAATGCCCTGGACTTGTGGAGGGGAAAAGCCTTGGCGTTGGCCAGCCTGGAGCAGGGGCTTCAGGAACCCCCAGATGTAACAGACAGGCTAGTGGCAAAGGGAAGGCAGCCTGAGAAGGTCTCACTCCAGGCAGCTGAAATGGCTGTAATCTATAGCCATCTTTACTTAAGGACTTCAAAGGGAGATGAGATGATAGAGAGAGGCCTCTGGATGCTGAAGCGCTTGAATGTGACGGAGATCAAAGGCAATGGAAGGTAGTTCTGTGTACCGCCCCAGTCCTCTGCCCCAGCCTCAGCATCCACAGAGATGCTGTCATGGAGGGATCTCTAGGAAGGAAAAAGAGACTCCAGGAAACTGAGTCTAGTAGAAGGGGCACAAGAAGCCCCCCACAGACCAGACAGCCCCTCCTGGGGCAGGGGTCTGAGGAGCTTAGGGTTCCTGCATTCTGGGGTCTCCTCCCCCAGGCATATAATCAAGGACTGCTAGGAGGAAATAATGACCTCTTTGAGCCATGTGGTGTCCCCTGTGTGGGTTTGTGCATGCCCCTAGGTTCCCCTCCAGTCCTTCAGAAAGTTATGAAGTTGGCATGGCAGTTGGTATGTGGCATGTAAGTGGGGAACCAAACAGACCTGGTCAGGAAGGGCTGGTTATCTTTGCTGCATCTCTAGGGTGGGTGCAGAGATGGAGGTTGGTTGGAGGTTGTTCCCTTCTGCTTGGCAGGCTTGGGATCCATCCTTCTTGAGAATAGAGACTTGGACCAGATGGTCCCTTACTGGGAGTTTTTCTTCCTAGATCTTTTTAAAATTTATTTTTATTTTGTATAGAGATAGAGTTGCACTATGTGGCCCAGGCTGGTCTCAAACTCCTGAGCTCAAGCGATCCTCCCACCTTGTCCTCCCAAAGTGCTGGGATTACAGGCATGAGCCACTGTGCCTGGCCTCTTCTTAAGTCTTGTTGGTGCCCCTGGCAGGAGTCATTGCCCATTGACCTGCAGCCAGCAGTGACCTGTTCCTATGTCATATCTCTGCCCTTAGATCTGGCTCTTCTGTGAGTGTCTGGGTCTCCATGGAGAGCAAGCTCCATGAGGCAGGGTCCCCGGTAGAGGCACTGATCATCCTTTTGGACACAGCTCAGAGAAAATAATAAGAGTTTGAATGAATAAATGAATGAATAATAACTGATATTTTTATACCCTGTTTTTTGTGTTTTTGTTTTTTATGTATTAATCAATATCACAAAGAATATTCTGCCAGAAAATCTGGATTCCTGACTCCTGAAAAATCAGAATTCCCTTTTTGATTTTTTTTTTTAATTCTTATACTTTAAGTTCTGGGGTACTGACATTTTGATTGTGCTATGACAGGTGCAATTCAGGAGTAGCTCCCTTCTGGGAGTAGGAGGGATCTGAGTCCCTAGGTTTCTGGGCTTTGGGGAGGGTAAGACATTTAAGGGGTTTAGTTTCTAATAACCAGAAGCCAGGATGGAGGCTTGGAGGAGGGCCAAGGGCTAGATTTCTGGCAGCACAAGATAAAAACTTCATGTTTATGCAGATGACCGGGATAGGGAGCATGGGGGAACTTGTGGGTAAGGAGGGCTTAGGAGAGTGAACAGGGCAGAAGCTGAGAATCTTCAAGTGCTATTGAGGCAGAAGGGGGCAGCTCAGGATAACTCCAAAGGCTTCGGTGAACACAGGGAGCTCACATAGTTTGTGGGTCTGGAGGCTGGAGGACTCTGTGTGTGTGTCTCATAACAGCTCTGAACTTGGGAGAAATGCACGAAGGCTCTGCATCTACGACCCCAGGAGGCATTTGTGGGGATCTTTGGGAGATGCTGTGAGAACCTGGAGTAGAGGACATGGTCCCACAAGGTGTGGAGGTTCCTTGGGGCACCTGGAGTTCCAGGGAGGGCAGACAGGGTCTCGGGGAGAGCAGGTGCAGGGGCCTCTGGAATGGTGGGGAAGAGGCATTCCTTTGAGCTTTGTCTTCCCAGCACTAGTTGGAGTGACTGGCCAGGGAAAGGCTGGGCTCAGGGCTTTCCCCCTTTCAGTTGGGACGTAAGAGAATTTCCTCCTCAGCAACTCTGCATACTGCAGAAAGCAACTCACAGGGCACATGTGAAACCATGTATACCCAACTGGTAAGGCCAGCAGAGGTAACTGGGGGAGCCCACCCTGAGTTCACCTTGGCCTTCCCCTCAGCCATTCACCTGCAATGTGGGGGACCCAACACAAGAAATAGATGAACAGGCACCTGCCTTATAGGGCATGTGTGTGAACTCACTGGGGTGGGAGAGGGGCCCCCGGGGAGGAGAAGCTCAGGGCCTGGTAGAGCTGGACCTCAGGGAGGGTCTGAGAAGTGGTTTTCTCCCCTAAGAGAAAGAAGTGAGTTCTCAGAGCCCTGACCTCAGTCCTGGAGGGGCTCACAGCTCTGTAAGGAAGACAAATGGGAGCTTGAGAATAACATGAACAAGTAAAGGCAACGAGAGCAGATTTGTGTGTGTATGTGTCAGAGCAAGTGTGCACCTGTGGGTGTGTATGGGCAAGTGTGCACCTCTGTGTATATAGGAGTGTGTAAGAGTAAGCGTATGTTTCTAAGTGTGCACCTCTGTGTGTGTGTAAGTGTGCACGCTTACATACTCTGTGTAGAGGAGCATGTGTGTACTTCTCTGTGTGTGTCAGAGTCAGGGCGCACCTGCACGCCCGCACATGTGCATGCATGTGTATCCTAGGTGGGGTGGGAGGGAAGCTGTGAAGGAAGATTCGGTGCAGAGTACTTGTTTGTGTGTGTGAGGGTTTGAAGTGTCTCTCTGAATGTGTCTGGGACATTTAGGGTGTGTGTGTTTGTGAGTGTGTGGGCCCCTGATGCATGCTCCAAGGGCAATGTGAGTTGTGATTCTTTGGAGTGGAGGGAGAGGCCTGGGTAGGGAAGGAGTGTGAGTGTGTGTGTGTGAGAGAGAGAGAGAGAGAGAGAGAGAGAGAGCGAGAGCGAGAGAGAGAGAAACAGAGAGAGAGAGAGAGAGAGAGCGTGCCGAGTGGCAGGAATGACAAATGATTAATCTATAGAAATCTATATTCTATTCTTCCATGCGTCCACTCCGCCCTTCTCAGGCGCCCATACATCACCTCCGGAAATCTATCACCCGACTCCCAGCCAAGGACAGGCTGTGAGGAGCGAGTGCCTGCCTTATTGATGGGACTTGCCTGGTGCTTTTTACACATTTGGATATGTGAAGAAGGAAAGCTCACTCTGGCTGTGTCGTTCATGCTGTTAGTCACTTATTCATTCAGTCAGTCATTCATCCGGCAAATAGTTCTGGAGTGCCTACTGTGTGCCAGGAATGGTCCTGGGTGCTCAGGGTGTGATGATAAATAAGGCGTTTCTGGCGTTCAGAGCCAGTGGGGGTCCCAGACAGCACATAGGCCATTTTGGTAGAATGTGCACGGGACTCTGAAATAATACAGGGGAGTTTGGAAATTAACCTCAGGGCAGGGGGCGGTTCACAGAGGCTCCTGAAGAAGGTGACATCTATGGGAGCTCTGAAGGGTGATAGAACCGAAGGGGAAAGAGAGGAGAGGGTGCACCAGGCAAAGAGATTAGCATCTGCAAAGCCTCAGAAGCAAAGAGAGCTTGCCTCTTGGGGAAAGCCCAGAGTGGGTCAGATGGCTGGGGTTGGAGCGTAAGGAAGAAGTGGTAAGAGATGACGCTACAGAGGTGGCTGGTGACTGTGAGGGGCATTGAGTGACCTGGGAAGGAAGCTGGATTTCATCCTGGGGGTCTAACAGGAGTGACACGGTGTTGCATTTTAGAAATGCAACACCTCTTTGGCTGATGGTGGGGAAACTGGACTGGAGGCAAGGAGGCCAGTTAGGAGGCTGTCATGGCAATTCCTGGGAGGGATGGTGGTGGCTTGGATTTCAGTGGTGGCAATGCGGGTGGAGAGGTGTGGCAGAGTCCAGAAGTATTTTGGAGGTGGAACTAAGGGCTTGGTGATGGAGGGATGTTGGCATGAGAGAGTGACAGGCATGACTCTAGACTTCTGGGGAAGTCAGTCGACCTTGCTGAGCCTCAATTTCCCCATCTCTAAAATGGGCAGAATAATTCCTGCTTCCGGGTGTTGCTGTGAGGCCGTTTGGTTCACATTCAATGGACGACTATTGGAATTCGCCTTGGAATGAAACGTCTAATCTTCCCCTCCCATTACATGGCCACCTCCAGGTCTTCTCCAGAAAGCTTTGGGACAATCTACCCCCAGTGGAAGATCACATTCTAGGCAACCTCTGGACTGTGGGGCCAGTCCCAAAAGCCTGCTGCTTTGAACCTCTGAGGGAGACTTGGAGGTTGTCCAAGCCAGTTTCCTCTTCCACGATGGGCAACCAGGCACTCAGAGAAGGAGAGGACCCTCTCAAGGTTACCCAGCATGTCATTTAAACTTGCTGGTGTTCAAGAAGCCGCAGGCCATCCTCAGGCAGGCCTAGACCCTCAAGGTCATCATGTCCCACCTCCTGCCTTCAGATCCAAAGTATCTCCTGCCCGTTCTTGGAGGTTGCTTGGGAGCTGAGCTTCCTTGGCCAAAGTATATGGTTCCTGGCTGTTCTCAGGGAAAGGGAACTTCCCAAAGTCCCAAGTAGGCTCCCAGCGTGGCTCATTTCTCAACTCGTCCTTGTGGGTGCGAGGAGACATCCAGACACGAATGTCTCCTTCCACTCCCAGGGCAGCCAGACAACTTCTGATCTTGGAAACCTCCTGGCTTCAATCTATTGCTTCTGTGTATTTGGATAATGTTCCGTTTTGCAAAACAACAAGTTCTCTTTAGACGCAGGCAGAGCTGACAGTTATCACAGCAAAAGCATTATTTTGTTTCTCTTTCCTCTCCCTCCCTCGCTCCCTCCTGAGCGAGCAGGCATGATGGCATTAGAATACTGCAGTGCAAAGTCTCTTCGTCTCTTCAGAGTGTGGCCCGAGAGGCGCTGCTGCGTAGGGGGCCATGGGAGGGCGTCTTGGCCAGCGTTCCTGTCCAGGCCTTTGATGCACTGCTGTATGTGTGGAGGAAGTGACAGTGGTGACAAAGCCGGACCGGCTCTTCTCGGGAAGAGCTGAAAAGTGCCAAGGAGAAGGCCCTGCACACTTAGAGTATTTTCAAATTAAGTGACAGCGGGCACAACACGATGGGGGAGACGGCTTGTGTTTCTTTGGAGCATTCAGTCACAATTCATCATTATCCAATTTTTTTTTTCCCTTGGGTTTTCTCTCTCACACATTTTTTATCCCAATCTGACAGCTAAATGAGGAATCACACTGCCTACGTTATGTGTTTTGTTCAGGAATTAACTCATTGTCAAACACGGGCTGGCAAGTGGTTGATGTGAGCAGAAAGTGACTGCGCCGGCCCCAGGCAGCCCCAGTGTCACACCGGCCCGTCCAGCTGGCCATCTGGAGAACGTGCTTGGAAAAGGTGGCCAGCAGGAGACGCACTAGCACCTTGAGAAGGGCTGAAGCCCAGTGTGGAGCTCTGTGTGTCTTCCGGCACCGGCCGCAGGCTCCTCGGCCAGAAGAACTCTCCAGGTGCCTTGGCCCGATCCTTTGTTAAGTTCACGGTGTCATCAGATGTGAGTCCATTCTGCCCCTCCAGCTTTGAGAAGAGAGGCATCAGCCCCTGACCTCTGTGAAGGGGTTAATTCAGCTAAGCTGACAGCTCTCCTTTTGGAACATCCTGAAATACTAACTGTTTCCTACTGCAGTGGGTCTGCTTGGTTTACCTTCTCAGCATGTTTCTGGGAACCAAGTTAAACTTCAGCCCAGAGTGAGAGGGAAGTGAGGGGCCTTTGGGGGTGCATCTGGTCTTTCAAAAATGGCCAAGTTTGCCAGGCACAGTGGCTCATGCCTGTAATCCTGGCACTTTGGGAGGCCAAGGTGACAGATCACCTGAGGTTGGGAATTCGAGACCAGCCTGAACAACATGGAGAAACCCCATCTCTACTAAAAATATAAAATTAGCTGGGTGTTGTGGTGCATGCCTGCAATCCCAGCTATTCAGGAGGCAGAGTCAGGATAATCGCTTGAACCCAGGAGGTAGAGTTTGCAATGAGCCGAGATTGTGCCATTGCACTCCAGCCTGGGCCACAAGAGCGGAACTCCATCTTCAAAAAAAAGGCCAAGTTTCTTCCCTTCTTCCTTTCACCCTTGTTATTTCCCGCTCCCCTGATTCTTTTTCTCCCAGACGTCACCTTCTTTCCTTCCCTCCTGTCCTGTCTCCTCTCCTCCTTCTTTCCTCCTCCCCCGATTTTTTCCTACTCCAGCAATGAATAAGATCCTGTGGTGGATAAGAAAGACCCGGTCTTTGCAATCAGACAGTTGCCAATGGGGTGAGTTCTCAGAAGGAGAGGCGCAGGGCATTCCTTGACTGTGTTGGGGTGCCCCCTCTGAAAAGAGCTGCAGGAAGCCAGGTGGTGATCAGGCAAGGCTCGGGGACGTGGGGAAACCCAGGCAGGGGCACCCTCTCCAGGACCTCGGCTCTGCTGTCAGGCACACCTTGCCCACAGTCTGTTAGTTGAGTGAGAGATGAACCATGCCTGGCTTTGTTCCTCCAGGTAGCCCAGCTCCTAACACAGACCAGGTGGAGGTGCTCAGTAGGCACGCTGGGCATGAGGTCAATGAGGAGACAGGAGAGTGATGGTGGCTGTGAGCGGTGGTGCTGACTGCACCCAACACCCTCAGTTTCCTTGGTGACTGGCAATTTCCAGCCAATAACTGGTGCTCCCCAAATCTCATTGCCTATAGATGTCACCTTGAATGACCCCCTAGCTTGTGTTGAGGAGATTGTTGTATACCGGAGAGAGGGCAGTGCCCACAGCGAAAAGCACAGACCTGCAGCCCTGTGGTGTGGCTCAAGTCCAGGATCTGCTACTTCCTGTTTGTGAGGCTTTGGACAAGACCTGTAATCCCACTGAGCCTCAGCTTCCTCCTCGGCAAAATGCAGATGATGAGAAGGGCTCTGTATCTTAGAGATGGGATGAGGATTAAATGAGATGATGTGTAGCTGGTTTGATACACGCCTGCCATTTTACGCCTGTTTTAACTGGGGCGCTGAGAAGTTTGCCCTGGCCTCCTCTCTCTCGCTCTGGGCCCCAGGGTGCTCTTGCCCTTGTCCTTCTCTGGCCAGCGCAGTGACCTACCTGTCCACGTGTCCTCTCCTTCCTTCCAGCTTAGCTAGGTGGGGATGCTGGTGAAGAAGCAGATGGCAGCTGGGGCTGAGTGTGACCGTGATGACACTGTGAAAGGGTGATAATTTATTCTGTTCAGCCTTGACTCGGAGTTGGAAGGAGAAATCTATTACTTCTGAAAGGCAAGGCTGAGGGTGACCTTCTTTTCTGACCTCTAACAGGCAGTTGGCCCTTGCTCTCCTGGCTCCTGGAGAACAGGCCTGGAAGGACCCCTGGGGGACCATCCCTGAGCAGGAACTTATGGCAGGGATTGGGAAGTGAGGAACGGGCTGCAGGTTCAGCCCCACAGAGAGGAGGCTTGGAGGCAGCAGGACCCTGGCCCCATGCCGCAGGGATGCCAGCTGCAGGAGCGGTGCTCTCAGCGTCTCTGACTTGGCCCAGGCATTGGGCTGAGCCTGGCCTGCACGTGGGCCTCTTCCTCATTCATCCACTCATCTTTCTGGTGAGTGGCGGATGCCTTCCAAGCAGTGGGGAGAAAGATGTAAAACTAATCCCCACTCTAATAAAAACAGTCTCCCGATTAAATATGTATGAACACATATTGATTTGGGGATTAAACAGAAAAGAAAATTGAGCCTGTAATTGAGCCAGGGAACATGTACGGGGTGAGACTTGGGATGTGCTTTTCCAAACACACCTGCTGGGGCTGGGCTGGTGCTGCCCGGGCGTAGGGAAGTGGCTGGGAAGCCTCGGGTGCTCCTCTGCCTGAGGGCCCAGGCTATCCTCTGCCTGGTTTTGGAGGAGCCTCTGCCCTTCTGCTAATTTAGGGAAGTTCCCAACATTCCAAAGGAGTTTGGAGGGATGGGAGTGCTGTGCTATTCCTACAGATGTCTGAGTATGACTCTACCCGGTGGGCAGCTGAAGAGTTTGGCTTCCATCCTGTCTTGAGGCAACATGGATTATTGCTCACCTGCCGGATGCAGGTCCTGAGGAAATGGAAGAAGCTGAGCCAGTATTCAGCCTACAATCTCTGGACTCCAGGTCCAAGGCTGTATTTCCTATAGGCCCGGAGTGGGCAGTCCAGTGACATCAGAACCCACAGTCGTAGGATTGTATGTCACCCAGGCTGCAAGGCCTTGAGTTCAGCTCCTTGCCTGAAATTTGTCACCCTCCTTCACCAATGAAAGGAAAGTGACCAATTTTTGTCACAAAGTTATCTAACTTCTCCTTGGATGTCTCCCAGGATTGGGGAGCTCACTGCCTTTCAAAGGAAGCTGGGACCTCTAGGATGGAACCAAAGCCTATCTTCCTACCATGTCTATCTGTAGGCTCCACACCTGTCCATTGGTCAGAAAAAGAAAGGAAGGGGAGAATAGATTGTTGAGCACCTGCTGTGCATAAGGCCCTGTGCTTGGCAGCCTCAGGTAGACTATGACCTTTTAGCATTCCAAGAATACTGTGACATAGATCTGATCATTTCCACATTATAGTCTAGGAAATAGATTCAGAAAGTTATCTAGGAAATGGATGACTAATCATCATAGTCATTATCACGATAACAATGGAAACCATTTATTGAGCAGCTACTGTATGCCAGGCACTTTACGTCCATTATTACCAATCCCTACCATGACCCTGTAAAGTAGATCTGTTACCTCCATGGTACAGAGAGGAAACCAAGGCTCAGAGGGCAAGAGATATGGCCATTGCGGTGCACAGGCCAGCCACAGCTTGCCCGACTCTGGCCACTTCTTGCTTCGTCCTGGAGGAGCTTGGTCTCTAGGTACTCACTGTTAACTCCCCAGGTTGCCACTGCCCCAGCCCCGTGTGGTCCAGCCAGAGTGCCTATCTCTCCCAGAGCCCTGGGCTTCCGCCTCACAGATCTCTGCATGCTTCTCCCCCGGATGCACTGGTGCCCATTCATCATGTCCCAGCCCACACCCTCTCCCCCTGCTCTTCCCTAATGTTCCCCCATCGCTGCCCTGATGTTTGCTGGAATCTGCCTTTTCCTGTAGGCCCACTTATCCTCAAAATACACCAAGCTTTACAATAGACAGAGCATTTGCACACTTGTTATCTCATTCAAGGTTCACGATGATCTGATATCCTGTATGACAGATGAAGAATTGGAGGCACAGAAAAGTCAGGCAATTTACCTCCACTTGCAGAGCTAGTGAGTAACGGTGGTAGGTGTCTTCCTAGGTGAGGTTGCACTTGTCCCTGGAATAGGCACATTTGCGGGACCCATGAAGACATACTGAGGCCATGTGATGAGGTGGGATGGATTTATTGAGCTGGGTTTAAGCTTTATACAGACTTGGGTTTAAGACCCTGTGCTCCCTCTAGCTGGCTGTCATGTAACCTCTCTGAGTTGTATTTTTTTCAGGCTTCTCTTGAACACTTCTCTGGGCCTGGAGCCAAAACTCATAGCAGCATACCTTTTAGAAGTACCCCCAGGACTCAAGGTTTGCCCACATGGCTAACTGTCAGAGAAATGCCTGCCAAGCCAGCTATCTCCTTTGCTGTGGCCCTGCAAGAAAAGGAGAAAGGCATCAGATAGGAGGCGGAGAAACTGGAGCACCTGGTATCCCATGGCAGTGCCCAGCTCATCAAGACCCATGGGCAATGCTGAGAGCTCACATGCTCCCAGCTGCAGCCGTCTCTGCCCTGTGGTTATTAAAGCAATGACTTAATTTTAACGAGGGTCTAAGTGTTCTTCAGGAAGCTGCTTCAGCTCTGATTAAAGGAATGAATCAGTCAGGATCCAGCCTCTGCCTAGTGAGTCTGGGAACAGGAGCATTGGGCTGTAATAAAGGAGGCGGGGAGTTGTGGAACCCAGAATCATCTGAGCTCTTTTTTGGAGACTCCAGCATTTGCTGAGGGAACTCAGGCTTTGGGGCTGCACTTTCTCCTCTTAGATAGGAATTCTGGTGGTGGAAGGCCCATGCTTTTACTGCCAGTGACCTGGGCTTGCCTCCTGGTTCCAGTGTTGACCAGCTTACAGGACTGGGGCGAGGGATCTAATTTCCCTGAGCCTCAGTTTCTTCCTCTGTGAAATGGGATAATACCTGGCTCAGGCTCCTGCTGAGATAATGTGAAAAAGGACATCAGGTGCATTTGTAGAGACAGGGCTTGGCTTGTGCACAGGTCAGATGAGGAACTGTGGCATGATATCCCATGTTATCAGTTTCCTTGCTCTTGCCTTAAAACCATGTTTGTGTGTACCTGCTACACGCAGGCTATCATTAGAACCCCAGACTTCTGATTCCAAGTCTAGGGATTTTCTTGACTCCAACATTCAAGCTACAAAAAATTTCAACCCCCAGATTCTTCTGGAAGTCCTGTAGAATCTTCTGGAAGCCCTGTTGATTGCAAATTCCAAGCACCTGTCGAACCCCCTGGGGTCTGGAGTTTGTCCTCCTGTCTGGGTGCCCTGACTACTCCCGCAGATGAATAGACAAAGGCATTGCTCCCTTTCTTCTGCGTCTCTGTCTTAACCCTCATGATTGTTGGGAGAAGGGAACGTGTGGGCAGGTTTTCAAAACCACCTCTCCACTTCTCAGCCTGGCAAAGCTGGGTCTGGGAGGGTTTCTGCCTCCTCCTCCGCTCCTCCTCTGTAGCTCAGCAGGAGCCTCTCAAGGAAAGCCTCGGGCATTTTCTGATTTCTGAAGGCTGCCTACCTGGTGGAGGGAAACCAAATCCCATTACATCCAGGGTGGTCCTCTGTGCCACACTCGTGGGGTTCAGGGCCCAGCGAGTTTTCCTCCCATGGGCTGGGGTCCCTGGGTTCTCTGAGCTGGTTGGTCGTGAGGGGCTGGGCTCCTCAGGAGGCACTCCCAGCTTCCTTCTTTCTCCCAACCAGCATCACCACATGCTTCTGGGAGGTGTCTGGTCCAGGCTGTCATGAGCAGAGCCTGTTGTCACCTCTCTGTGGATGGAGGTAAAAGGTCCAGATGTGATTTTGTCACTCTCCTTCCCAGTATTTTCCCACTTGCATGACTTTCAAGGTGTGACATGATCTGGGGGCTGGAGATTTCCCATTTGCCTCTCAGGATCCAGGCTCCATCCTTCTCGTCCTGTTCCAGGCTTTGGGAGGGTGACCCATACGGACGTTCTCTGGCTCCTGGGTGGCACTGGCCAGTGGATATCACTATGAGGAGATTGGGGACAGGGAGGAGGGCTGGGTTGGGACTTAGGTTTCTCTGATGCTTCCCCTAGGGCCACCACATCTTACGTGTGGTCCTCGAGGGAAGGTCCCAGCTTTTTTTCAAAGCAGCCCTCTCTGCACAACTCTGTCTGTGTCTAGTAACAGCGCTCTCCCCTTGCCCTCTTCCATGGGATCGTTACAGTCCTGCAGTTCCACTTTACCCTTGAGACTTCCTAATCCACACTTGTGTAAAGTGTGTGTTTATTAAACTCTCCTCGCCTGCCTCCTCACCTGGCTGTGTAGTCCTGGATAAGTCATGTAATTTCTCTAAGCTGTATTTATTTTCAGGCTTCTCTTGAACACTTCTCTGGGCCTGGACCCAGAACCCATAGCAGCATACCTTTTAGAAGTGCCTCCAGGACTCAAGGTCTGCCCGCACGGCTAATTGTCAGAGAAACATCTGCCAAGCCAGCTATCTCCTTTGGTGTGGCCCTTGGAGAAAGGGAGAAAGGCATCAGATAGGAAGTGGAGAAACTGCATGAGGAAATTGCAAGTGGGACTTGCATGAGCCATTGGTGTCCACGGGCCTCTGACTGGTGCACCCCTGACTGCCTCTCTCATCACCCAGGATGCTTGTTCAATAGGCACAATGGCCATTTACTGCCGGGGTCCCTTCTTATTGGACGGCTCCTGTGCCAAGCCAGTTGTTAACTATTTTGAATTTCATCCCAACTTTATTGCCTCGTTTACTACTTCCTAGACATGCTGGCCAGCTTTCCATTCCTTAACAACCCAAGCCTGAACTAGCCTTCCCCGACCATGCCCTATCACCCAGCACATCCTATACCATCTACCTGAGTATCGGTCAGGGGCCCAGCAGGAAAAGCAGGGCACACTTGGCTGGGAATCTGAAGAGTGGGCAAGGATAAGGGACCCTGCAGCTAGCAACTGTGGGAAGATGCTCGCACCTGAGGCCTGAGTGGGGTTGGGAGGAAATGTGTTAGCAGAACCTGAGGAGGGCTGAGCCAGAGTCACAGAAAGTTGCAGCCACTGCTAGAACCTGGGCAACAGAGAAAGGAGGGGCAGGAGAAGAAATGCATGAACTTCTCTCTCCTCTAGTGCTCTGGCTTCCTGCTGAGGTCTTCCATTGCCTGAACCCAAGTAGAAGCCAGCCGGAGGTGAGGGAGCCCAGGGGTGCATTCCACAGGGCCCAGCCCCAGGGCATGGAGCAGATCAGAGAGAGAAAAAGAATGGAATAGAAGCCAGGGGAAGAAATGGGGAAAAACCAGCACAACTTTGTGTTGTCTTTGTTGTACTTCTTGCCACCTAAAATACTCATATTCATTTGGTTGGTTGATAGTTTACTGACTTTCTTCTCTCTCTCTCTCTCTCTTTTTTTGAGTTGGAGTCTTGCTCTGTTGCCCAGGCTGGAGTGCAATGGCAAGATCTCAGCTCACTGCAACCTCTGCCTCCTGGGTTCAAGTGATTCTTCTGCCTTAGCCTCCCAAGTAGCTGGGGCTACAGGCACGCATCACCACGCCTGACCGATTTTTGTATTTTGAGTAGAGATGGGGTTTTGCTATATTGGCCAGATTGTTCTCGAACTCCTGATCTGGTGATCCAATTGCCTAGGCCTCCCCAAATGCTGGGATTACAGGCGTGAGTCACCTCACTGGGCTGGCTTTCTTTTCTACCAGAATGTCAGGTCCACAAGGGCAGGGACCTGTCAGCTTGGCTCACTGTGAGATCCCCAAGCCTGAGTGTATGCCTGGCACGTAGCAGGTCCTCAAGAACTCCACCAAATGGAAGAATAGAGAAAGAACGAGAATATGCACTAGGCCCTAAGTACAGCCCAGCAGTCCTGTTGCTCAGGGCTCCCCTGGCCTTCAGGCTGGAGAGGGCAGGCGTAGGCACCCCTGGACAAGGAGCTGGTATGTGTGGGCTCTGCCAGATTGGAGTCTGATGTCGGCTCCAGCAGGCTGCATGGCTACTGTCGCTGGGCTGGGGTTTGTCCTTGTGGGTGGGTGAAAGCCAGAGCTCCAACTTCCTCACATCCTTGGCTCTGAGCTGCGGGCCCAACTTTTGAAAGATTGTGGGGAGTGAATAGCCTGGGCTCCGGGAAGCTCAGGCTTGGTGAGAGGCTCCAACATGGAAGGGGGAGCTTTTTTTGTTTTCCTTCCAGCCACAAAACCAGAGACTGAAAGAGGAGACAGAGAGTGAGCAAGAGAGGGAAAGAGAGAGAGAGAGACAGAGAGAGAGAGAGAGAGAGAGAGAGAGAGAGAGAGAGAGAAATAAAGAAAGAGAGAGAGAAGAAAAGATGGAATGGGTCCCTCTGATTGGGTCAGATGACCCGTTTCCATCGCATCTGTGGTTTCTGATGTCCAGGGCAGTCCCTGGGGGCAGTGCTGCTGGGAGGAGTCCTTGGCAATGTTGGATCCCATCACTCAGTATATCTGGGCACCATGTTATTCACTCAGTTCATTTAACCATTTGCTTAGCAAATATTCATTGAGTACCTACTATGCAGTAAGCCCTGGAGATAACTTCAGCAAGTCATGGGTGTGCCCTCTCTGCACATTGCCTGCATTGCAAAGCCCCCAGTAGTGGTATTACTCACATCCCCCAGCCCTTCCAACACAGTGAGTTACTCCCTGAAACCTAACCTGATGGCGATATTCCCAACCTGCAGTGGACCATACCATGGACATTTTTCCACATTACTGTATCATAACAGCTCCTCGTGGGAGCCTAGCTCTGGCAGTGTTTGCATTACTCAGTGAATCTCAACGCAGCCGTTCCTCATCTTACTCAGTGCACCCTCGCAGAGGCATCACTCAACATTACTCACCCGCTCCACCCTTGCAGCATGTGTCTCCCAGGACCTGCATGGACCATGCACACTCTTTACACCATCAAGTCCATCCAGGGCAAAGTGACTCCGCTTACCTCCACCTGGATCTCCCAAACTTACAGAGAAGTATTGTCTGTGGCTGCTGGCGGCAGTGGAACAGGACAACATAAAGGGCAAGAGACCGAGCAGAAAAGACAGAAGCCAAAGCCCAGATGCTCTTGGAGCAGGAAGAGACTTTGCAAAATGGCTGCAGCTCCTTGCAAATGATGTATGAAATGAGGAACATATGCCGGGAGCGGTTTGTGCACAGGAGCTTGGCTGGGCTCCCCGGTCCCTCCTGGCAGTACTGTCTGCTGCGGCCCTGTGCTCCCAGGCTCCAGCATTCTGGGAGTCCTCTGAAGGTGGGCTCGAGGCCCCTCCTCCCTCCAGTCTCTTCCTAAGACAAAGTGCTGCACACAGTAGGTGCCCAAACTGTGTGGCAGACGGATCGTTTCTGCCCATCCTGGTCCTCTGAAGACAGAACAGGAGTGAGTCAGATCATCAACCCCAGTCCTGGCATTTCCCAGATGAAAAAGCAGAGCACAGGGAGGAGGATGAGCGCCAAGGTCCACAAAGAGCCAGTGTCTTTTGACCTCCAGCCAAGGGGTTCATAATGTCACCTACAGGCAAAAGACTTACTTTCTCTTGGGCGGGTCCAAGTCTGTTTTTAATTGTGTGACTTTGGGCAGGCCCCATAGATTCTCTGAGCCTCTATTTCCTCATCTGTAAAATGGGAGCAGTGACACTAATCTGACAAAGCTTTTCAATGCTTAGCAACGCAGTACACATGAGCTTTGCCCTGTGCTTGACTTGTTGAAAGCATGTATCACTTGGGAGCTCTGGTTTCTCTCCAAGGCTCCAATCACACATTTCCAGCAGCTGGTGCCTCAAATTAAAAAGGAAAAGTCATACCCAGTTGAGCCTGTGCTTCCCATGATCGAGGCTGCCATCCTCCCAGCAACTGAGGTGGCGATCCCAGAGTCCTCATTCTACCATCTCGAGGCCCCACTCTCTGCTGCCTCCAGTCGGGCTCCTTCCTGTCCTCCCCCATCTGTCCCTTCCTCTCTACTTCCTACCCTGCTCCCTCTGGCCTGCTGGTTAGTCTCTGAATTACTCAATATTTAAAAAAAAAATTCCCAGTGATAAAACCCTAGTTCAAATGGGCTTAAGCATGGAAGGCAATTTATTGGTTCACAGAAGCTCTGTTCTTCCTATTGCTCAGGCCAGCACCTGTGCCATCATGCTTGACTCCTTTCGTGCCATTATACCCAACATTTAATCCCTTAGCAAATCCTGTTGGCTCCCTCTGCAGAATATACCTGAAATCCACACTCTTCTTCTGCCTTCACTGCTACTCCTCTGGTCCGAGCCACCACAGCCTTTGACCTAGACTGGTTCAGTAGACTTTCGGCAGGTTCTCCTGCTCCTGCCCTTGGTCCCTGCAGGTGAGCTCTGCACAGTACCTGGAGCTGTCCTTCTAGAACCAAAGTCAGATCAAGTCCTCCCTTTGCTCACAACCCTCCAGTGGCTTCCTGTCTCACACAGAGTCAACTCTAAAGTCTTCAACACTGGGCCTCCCACCTCTCTGAACCACCTTCTCCACTGCCCTCTCACCCCAACCTCTAGGAACATGCCACACAAGCCTTTGGGCTTCTGCAGTTACTGATCCTGCTGTGTGGAATGCTGTTCCCTTCTATGTTTGTGGACCTCATCCTCTCGCTTCATCCCAGGCTCTGCTCAAACGTCACCTCTAAAAAAATTCCTGAACGTGAGCTCAAAATTTGGCACGCCCTGTTCTCTTTTGCTTCTAACACTCATCATGGCCAGACATTGGTTTGTTTATTGCATGTGATCTGCCACTAGAACGAAGCTTCCATGCGGACAGGGATGCTGTCAGTGCTTGGCACATAGTAGGTATTCAAAAAACATTTTTGAATAAATGGATGAGTAAGTGCCAGGTCTGGTGCTAGGTGCTGGGCATACAATGGTAAACAAGACAGAGTGATCTAGAGCGTTATACTTTATAGCCTGCTGTCCCATGGAGGTGATAAATACCAAGTAATAACACAAACAATGATTTAACTACTACTGAGAAATGTGCTACAGCGGCATAGCCCAGGCTGATATGAAAGTGAATTAACTGAGGGCCCTGAAGCAGAAGAAAGTGTGTAGGGAGAAGGTGTATCTGGGAGGGCTTCTTTGAGGAGGTGCTACCTCAGGTGAGACTTGAAGGACAGGGAGTGGACCCAGTGAACAGTGGGAGGAAAAGCATTCCAGGGAAGAGAGTGTTCAAAGTCTGTGATTGGAAAAAAAAATTCAGTGCTTTTATGGAGCAAGAGGAAGCAGGTGGCCATAGCAGAATGGAGGTGGGAGGTTGGAGGGAGAATGAGCTTAGATGGGAGTGAGGCACTGAGTTCCCAGGGGCAGGTAGCACTGCTCATGTTTCATGTACCTCTCGGCTGAGCTGGGCCCCGGCACATCTCTGACAATGTGGTGCTGTCTGAAGAGCAATGGACAAGGAGTCTGGCAGACCTGGAGTCTAACCCGTACTTGCTGTGTGTCCTTGAACACCTCCCATTGCTTAGCGGTTCCTCATCTGCCGCTGTAGGGACCAGTGGCCGCATCACTCTCGGCAGGAACGTGCTCTATATCCAGTGATGCCCGTGCAGGTACACAAGGTTGTTCTGCAGTGATGGTATGGGGCCGGTGCTTGGGGCTGCCATTGCTGCTGCAGCCGAGGAGCAGAGGCTCCTGGAGACATTTGAAACTTAGGAAATGTCCTCTCTGGGTGTCTTCCGTGATCCTTTGATGCAGCTGGGGTTTCCACAACCACAGACAGAATCGAAAGCAAAACCAAACACCCTTCAGATCCAGTCACCTCTGATTCATTCTCATTCTCCGTGATTTGGAAAGTCAGGGAACTGCGTCATATTTGGTCCCTTCCTGTGTCCCCGAGAGGGATCTGTCCAAGTGTGCAGCCTGTCTCGGACATGGTTTGTGTCCCCTGCCTAAACCGTGACACTGACAGTGAAATGAGATGCTTGCATCTTGCAAGGCTCGATCATAAAGGATGGCGGTGCCAGGCTCGAAGCAATAGGTCATGTTGATATTTTCGCATTAGTTTCTATTCTTATTACATTTTGATGGATGGAGAGAGTGGGGATTTTATCGTAATCTCATTCCTGTCTTAAACTGCTAATTCATGCCTGAGTTCCCTCTTCCATTTTGTTTCTACAAATTCAGTCAAGTGCTGATGGGATGAAGATTTAATATGCAGCTGCAAGAAGAGGCACGCTGATAGGAAAAATGCTAGCTGGGGAGCAGTGTTTTTAAGAGAACGGTCTAATCAAGTCATTTTGTTATGAGAGCGCCTTGTTGCCCTGGGAGATTGGGGCTGCCTGTATATAATAATAATAAATACATAATAGTAAAACAATATCTTACATTCAATATGGTGCTTTTAATTTTTCAAAGTGATTCATTCCAACATGTTTTTGTTCTTATTTTTTTTTCAATCCTCCGAATAGCCCTGTGAGGTTGGGAGGGTATTATGATTCCAATTTTATAGACAAAGAAACTGACACTTGGAGAAGGGAAAGGACTTAGACCAAAGCCTTTCAAACTTGACCATACAGATGAATCATCAGGAAGTCTGGGTAGAGTCTGTGTTTCTAGCAAGCTCCCAGGTGATGCTTGCTTTGAGGTGCAAGAGCTGGATGCCCTTTGTGTTTGTGCCTGTGACATTATGGGTCAAGGGCTGGATGCCCTTTGTGTACGTGCCTGTGAGGTTATGGGTCAAGGGCTGGATGCCCTTTGTGTATGTGCCTGTGATGTTATGGGTCTTTGTGTATATTCTGTGGCTCCCTTTCTCCTGTTCTCCCCATGTACTGCACAATTTGACAGCTAAAAACTCCCACTTGCTCCTTCCCCACGTTCCTAGACTATTTACAGCCCCCCTTCCCTAGGATCACCTGGTTCTCCTCATTCTGTCTCACCTGCTTCCTCCCACTCTGTCGATGGTTTTTCCTTTCCCTTAGGGTGATCCAGTCAAGACCTGGTCTTAGTTCTGTTCACAAAACCATATTCATCCTGACTCTCCTGTCGCCTCTCTTCTCAGCAGCCTCATCCCCACCTCCCCCAACTCTGCCAAAACTCTCACCAGGGCTTCCTGCCCTCCTCTCATCTTTTGGGGCTGTGTGGGCTGGCGATGCATTCCACGGGCTGCAGAAGGCCAGAAAGCTGTGTGTGGGTGGAAGGAACTCTTCAAATCAGGGGACAAAGCAGAGACCCAGGTGTAAGAATCCTGCAGAGCCTTCTGTCCCCACAGCCCCCTACAGTTACAAAACACCCTGGCATCCATACACACCAGGCCCTCACAGCCACCCCTGAGGAGGTCCCTCTTGGGACACGTAAATAAATGGAGGTTCTGAGAATTTCTGTGACCTTGCCCAAGGTCACAAGCCACTCTAGGCAGAGCCTGAACTCAAAACTGGGTCTTCCGATCCCAAGTTCAGTGCTCTCTGTAGAGACCACCAGGGCTGCCTTGAAATACACCCCAGGCAGCTCTTTCTGGGGCACTCGCACCGTTTCCCACATTTTAGACCCATGGTGGGACTCACACTGCAAAGCTGCTTCTGCCATTTCTGGCTGCTTCCTGCCAGCTTGTGGCAGGTAGCACGAATTCCGTACACGCTGGTGAAGCGTGTGGATGGACAGAGGCATGTGCGGCACGAGCCCCGCAGTCACTCCCCAGCTCGCCGCCCCTCTTCCAGGCGGCTCCAGCATTCTCACTTCCTTTCAACCGCGCTCCTCTCCTGCTGCTCTCTCTGTTTCTCTCTTTCTCTCTCCTTCTCTCTCTCTCTCTTTTCGGAGAATAAAAATGACTGGACTTGGCATTATCTGCTGGTTTCCATGGTAATAAAATCCGTTTCTGATAATGGCCCTTCCCTGGTGTGGTTAGTTTTGGTAATTTTAGCAACACTGTTGCACAGGCCACCTGCATTTCAATACCAGGCAAGCTGGATTCGACTGCCGCTTTCAGGTTGAATAGAAATAAGGGAAAGTGCTTGCTCTGAAATTTCTAGGCTGGATAAATGCTGAAGAAGAAAAGGAAAAGTTATATAAACCCCCCAGACTTGGATGTGCACGCAGCCTAAGACTGGAGTGTGATCGTGTCACTCCTGCTTAAAACCCTTCTCACGACTGACCTCAACGCGAGCAGCATGAGAGTCCAGACCCTCCTGTGGCTGGAGCTAGGGCCTCCCCTCACCTGGATTCCTGTCACTCTCTATGGCCCTGGACATACGGTGCTATTTCCTGCCTTTGAGTCTCTGCACTGATCGTTCTGTCTACCTGCAATGCCTTTTCTACATCAACTGCCTGGTGAGCTCTTACCCAGTCTTCAAAGTCCATCCCAGCATCCCTGCATCCCTCACCCAAGGTCTCCTTTCTTTGCGCCTCTCCTATCCCAACCCTGATTTGTACGTTCTTCTGTTATGCAAATGTATCCTGCCACACGTCTCTCCCATGGCACAGTGAACTCTTTGGGAACAGAGATGCTGGCTGGGTTTGTCACTGTGGCTTCAGGGTCTGGCATATGGCATATAACCATGAATTTAAAAATACATATCATAACCGCTAGCAAGGATGGCTCACTTTCTCTGTGTGCAAGGCACTCAGCTAAATACTATATTTGCATCTTTTCATTTCTCCTCCATCGCCATAGGAGGTAGCTCTGATTATTCTCCCCATTTTACAGATGGGGACACTGAGGCTCACAGGGATCAAGATACTGGCCCCAGATGACAGAGCTGTCTGATGGAATGAGTGAGTTCTCTGAATGTGCAGGTGAATCAATTCAGGTGGAAAATTTGAATGACTGGCACTGAGCTCATGGCCTCCTTTTGAATCTACAGGAAGATTTTTCTGTAAATCTTTATGGAGAGCTGTGAGGGTGCTACCTACAGGCAGAAACAGGTCTTCTCCTGTCTGGCTCGCTGGGGAGGAGAGGGTGGTGGGAAGGCCGGAAGGAGGGGGATGGACGGAGGACCACACAGATGTGAGGGGCTGCACACACAGGTTTTGCCGAGGCTGCAGACTTCTAGGGGAGAGTGTCAAGAAGACCTGGGACCGGCAGGCTGGAGCTTTCAGCAGCCCAGCCTGAGTACAGGCCCAGCCCTAGCCCTTGAGCCAGCTTGCCTCCTCTGAAGGCGCAGGAGAGGATGCGATGTGGGCCCCGGGCTCCCATGAAGACTTAAGACCTGTGAGCCCCACCAAGCAGCTCAGGAAGGCTGGAAGAGAAAGAATTCAGGGGAGGACGCACCCAGCCTCTTTCCCCAAAGCTGTCGCTGCTACTGTGTCCACCTGGGCCACCCCACTCTACCCTGCGTGCAAGCCCAGCCCGAGGCTCCCCAAGGACTGGCTCTGGTGGCGGCATCTGTACTCGGAGCTGAAACGGTTCTGCAGAGGCATTTAGTCTGGCTTGGGAGAGGTAGGGGATAGCGGGGGTGCTCAGAGCTTTAGATTTTCTAAAGCAAAGAAACAGGTTTTCCCCCACTCTGTTCCTTCCTGTGGGATGTGGCAGGAATTTTCTACAAGGCACAGAGCCCATGGCAAGGCAGAGCCCTAAGCCTTTATTCCTTCCATTCAGGGTCAACCAGGATAGGGCCTGCGGGGTCTTTCCACAGATCAAGCTCTGCAGGGTGCAGAGGGCAGTAGACGAGGCTCCTGCCCAGCCTCTGGCTTCCCAAGTGTCGGAGCTGAGCCAGATGCCCCCCAGCCCAACCTCTGACGAGATGCAGCATAACATCAGAGGGCAGCCTAATGTTCCTCCCTCATTTGGCTTCACATGAAATTGGGTAAACTGCCTTCTGAGCTCTGGAAGGAGGCAGGACTGGAGGCAGTTATTAGTAATAACAGCCAACACTTTTATAGGATGATATGACAGTGAAGTTGGTCCTCATATCATTCCCATTTTAAGGTCAGAAAACTTGAGACACAATAAAAATAAACCAACAAAAAAGAAAACGAGGCACAGAGAGGTTAAGGACTTTGCCTAAGATCTCACACATCCATGATGGAGCCAGGGTGTGAACCCAGGTACCTGTTCTTGTAAGTACCAGTCAAAGAGAGGCTGATGGAAACATGACTGGGACGTGGAAGAACATTCTCTCCTTCCTTCATTCACTCAGAGAACATTTTGTAAGCACCGTCAGTGGCCCAAGCCTGGCTCCACTGCGATGGTGAGAGGGCAGGATAATAGGAGAGGAAGGGCTGGTCCCAGCCTCTAAGGATGCTCACTTGAGCTGCGCACACCTTGGCACTGCTGTGGGCCGATGGGGCTGGGAGCCTGAGGAGGAGCCTCTGCTGGGTTTTGGGATCACGAACCAGGGCTTCCAGCTCAGCTGCCTCCTGGATGCATGGTCTTGGGCAAGAGACCAGGACACCCTGCAGCCCAGGTTCTGCTTCCATCAAATGGGTAGTACATGCTTCGCACTGGCTCTCCTGCAGGCTGGCCTGTGTTTCTATGAGATGATAAATGGCTTCGTGTTTTGCAAATTTAAACATCTCCCCAGGGGTGAGGGGGGTTTTGGAAAATATATGTTCTAGAAGGAATAGCCTAGTTTACTTCTATTTGGGGACCTTGACCGGGGACGTCTTAGAGGCACGCTGTGTTCCAGACGTTGCTCCTCTTCCCTCAGCCAACCTGCTTCCTGGCTGTGCATCAGGAGTGACTTCCCTGCTTTACACATAGCAACGTCAATAACTATCAAATTGAGCCATGAGCCTGGAGATAGTGCCATTGTCAAATGGCTTCTGGCAGACACAGACAACCTGGGACTTCTCAGATTCAATTTAGATAGACTTTTTCTGGCATCCTAACAGCCGCAAAAAGTTCCTCCTCATCACTCCCATTTTGCAGAAAGCAAAACTGAGGTATCTGGAAGACCAGCCCAGCCAGTGCTAAACCCAGAACGTCTGGCTTGCAACACGGAACTGATACACCTCCGTTTATGCTTCAGATTTTGTCTCAAGCCAGGACCGTTTCCTGGGAAGGAGTTGATTCGAACTAGGACAGACCCACGTGTCACCCCAAGGATGAGGAGCCAGATGCTGTCCTGGCTGACTCTCAAGGCCCTTTCCCCTGTGCTGGCCTTCCCCCTGTGGTGACCATGTTTCTTGCTGGGTAGACGCCCTGAAATACTCTGCCCAACTGCTTCCCCAAACAGGACCTCCACATGGTAAAGGTCAGAGCCAGAAGGGCCTTGTCGGATAAGAGAGGAAACCGGGACCCAGAGGGGAAGAGGCTTTGCCCAAGGTCACTCTCCCAGTATCCTCAGAGAGATTGTGCTTCTCCTGGATTTCCTAAGCTGATCCTTCTGGAAGGACCACAGCACCCTAATTCCTCTTCCCTTCAGGCAATAACTGTCTTGTTTAAACTGTCTCTAGGATTAGTCAAACAATCAGAGATCACAGCCAATAGCTGCCCTGTTCTCTCATTACTGGGCGCCTATAATTAATATTTATAAACCAAGAGGGTGCTTGTCTTTCTTTGCTGAAAAGGAATTCAGTATTTCCAGTCAGTGGCTGCAAACATACAGCCTCTTGTTACCCCATCATGGAAAAAGAGCTTGACTACATCAGATGCACTTGTAATTGCAGCTGGCAGAGAACAGAGCCCAGGGGTGGGCGGGGGGAGGACACTGGACAGGAACCTAGGGTGGAGGGCATAAGGGGTGGGGAAGAGAGACAGACTGGGAGAGAGAGACAGAGATATGGAGGGTGGTAGAGTCACAGACACAAAGAGACTTACAGAGGGAAGAAAAGGAGAACATGAGTAAGAGAGAAGGAGCGTACAATCCCAGAGAGAAAAGGGGATTCATCCAGGGACGAAGAGAAAGAGAGAAGTGGGGAGACTAGAGGGAGACATACATATAGGAGGCAGAAACAGAGACACAAAGAGAGCAAGAGACACAGAAAGGCTCAGAGGCAGGGAGAATCTGCCAATTAGAGAAGCTTGCAGGAGGGCACAGTGCCTGGCAGGGAGACAGAGGTGGTCAGGGTATTTTAGCCATGGGCCATCGAGTAGGTGGGCACTTGGCAGAGAACCTGCACATAGTATAGGCACTCAATCCTTCCATGGCCTGGCCCTTCTTGTCACTCTAAGGTGCTCACCCAGCATAGATCCTGGCATAAGCTCCCCACGATGGGACTTGACATTTGATAGATCTGTCCCCTATCCCTTAGCCGTTAGCCCTAGCACAAAACCTGGCCCATGATGGGTGTCCCTTGCCTGGGGGTGACCCAGACATGTTGTTGAAGGAACCCACGAGTCCAGCCTTCAAACCTTTGACTGTGCTCTTCCCTGCCTGTGACCAGCCAGGTCATGGGAATGAGCACTGGGCTGGGAGTCAGGAAATCTGGTTCCTGACTCTGCCACTGAATGGTTGGGCAAGTCTCTACTTTTGTGTGCCTCGGTTTGCCCATATGTTAGGTGAGAAATTGTCTCAAATGGTCTTTGAAATTCCCTCCAGCCTTAGAATTCCATGACCTCAGATTCTGACTCACTCCTGTTCATACCCTGCCCAGATGGGCACCCTATATTCTAAATCCAGCCCAGCTGTCCTCCCTGAGCTCACCTGGGCTGTGGAGCAGGGCAATCCTGACAAGGACAGGCTCTTCTTGGGCCATCTGGGGCTCTCTGATTTGCACATCAGAACCCAAGGAGGGCTTTTAGCTGTTCATGCCCCCGGGCCATAAGCAGGCAAAGCGGAAGCCACTGAAGAGGTGTCTTGAAAGTGGGGCTCTCAGGAGCCATGAACTTGGCCCTGGGAAAGTGGATGCCACATGGTTATTTATGAGGGCTGAGGCAAAGGCAGAGCATGTGAGAAGGGGAAGCCATTTTTCAGGAAGGGTGAAGAGGTAGGATGGGGAAGTTGAGAGCTGCCATGTTTAGAGAAAAAACAGAGACCTTTAAGGGAGATGCTTCAACTAGCTGGACAGCCCCTTTATTTCACAGATGGAGGAGAATGCTACGTAACAATTCACCCCCAAAACTCTATGCCTAAAAAAGCAATTATTCATTTCCATTGATCTGTGGGTCAGCCAGTGTAGGCTGGGCTTGGCTGGGGGTGGCTTTGCCTCACATGTCCCTTCTCCTCCACCTCCAGAGACCAGTGGGATGGCCTGGGCATGTCGTCTTCATGGCTGTGGCAGTGGTGCCAGAGAGCAAGCAGAAATACACAAGGTCTCTTGAGGCCTGGGCTTACAGCTAGCATGCCATTGCTTCACCTCATTTGATTGGTCAGAGCAGGTCACATGGCCAAACTCAAAAGGAGAAGTGAGAAATACACCCTCTCACATGAGAGGGCACTGCAAAGTTCATGGTGAAAAGCGTGAATACAGGAAGAGGCAAGCATCTGCCAGGTGCCAGGTACCGTGCCTGGAGATAGGGATTTACAGTATACAGGACAGACAAGGTCACTGACCCTGTGGAATTTGACATAAATATGTAAATGTAAACACATGGATGAATAATAGTCATAAATCATGAAACTGCAGTAAAGGAAATCATGGGGTGGTGTGGCAGGGAGAAACTGAGATATCCACTTTGATACAATAATCTGGGACAGCCTCTGAGGAGGTGGTCTTTGAACAGAGCTGGAAGGTGAGAATAAAGAGGGGAAGGAAGAGCTTCTTGGTAAGGGAGCAGCAGGTGTAGACTCCAAATCCAGTGCTCTCTCCAAACGATTCTGCTGCCTCTTGAGGAGGTGTCACCTTTTTCTCTATCACTGGCCGTTGCCTTCATGAGTAAGTCCTGCAATCAGGCTCTCACATGCCTCTGTCCTTCCAACCAGGCCATCCCCCATCACAAAGTCCTTGAATCTGACTATGTACTGCCCCTGCTCAAAACCTCCTAAGGGCTCCTGAGAGTCTATGGAATGAAGTCCAAGCCCCTGAGCCTTGTATTCTAGGTTCTGTAGAGACCGGTCCCAGCCCCCTCCCCAGCTTTGTCACCTGTTCCATTCTCTTTGCTCCCTTCTCTCTAGCCAGGTTGAAGACAGTGCTAGAGGTAGCATTAGAGCATGGGCATCCAGACTCTGAGTTCAGCATTTTTTCTATCATCCTGTGCTGTCTCTGGGATGCAGGGTCCCAGGATGGGTTTGGATGACTCCTGTGTTTCATCCTCAATACCATAATCTATGTCTGCAAGTAGACTAAATTCTTTGAGGGTAGGGGACATGTCTTCATCATCACTATGTCTCTGTTGCCAGCCATCCCAAGGGTCTGCCAATTTTGTTGAGACGGCATGGAAGCATTGATATATTCTAGGGTAGTGCCATGGCCTGCCCAGAGGAAACTCTTCCACTTTCTCCAACTGCAGACAAATCTGCACTCTGTCCTCTATGTCCTTGTATTGGTGGTGGGCAGGGACCTTGGGGTGGGGAGGGGGAGAAAGGTAGGGCTCTTAGAAGAATCGAAGAGGCCTGGCAACCTTCTTGCCTTCAAGTCTTTGGCAACAGGATTCCCACCCATGCCCATGCATATGGGATCAAAGCTGAATCTCTGATCAAAGCTTTAGGGACAAAACTTCCAGGGAGCAGCAGAGGGCCTGGCACATAGTAGGGGTCTATGACCTGCTGAATGACCTGTAGGAAGATCCATGGATACTTCTCAGCATAAAATCTGTTCCTCAAACGTGACATTAGAACCACCTGGGGAGCTTTTACAGCATGTTGGTGTCTGGGCTCCAACCCGGACCAATTAAGTCAGAATCTGGGGTTGGGACTCAGGCATGCCATTTTTCAAGAACTCCTACATTAGTTAAGGCCATCTTAGTGGCTGTCATGGATAAACCTTTAAATCTTAGAGGCCTCACTCAGGAGAATGATCTCTTGCTTATATAGTCTGTTGTGCCCAGGGTTGGTTATGTTCCACACAGGCATTCAGGATCAGTGGATAGAAGCTCTGTTGTCTTCAACACGCGGCTTCCAAGGTGTGCTTGGTTTCTAGTCAGCAGATGGGGGAAGAGAGAGTGAAGGATTGCTTGGGAGGATTTTCACCAGCCAGGCCTAGAAGCGAGGCACACCACGTCCACCCACACTACTTTGGCTGGAGCTCCATCAATGGGCCAATCTATATGCGAGAGAAGTCGGGAAATCTAATCCTTGGCAGGGAAGCCACTTTCAAGCGATGCTAAGAGGGAATCATAAATCTCTGGTGGCCAGCTGGACACCCTGTCACAGCTTCCCTGGTGATTCTAATGTGTGGGCAGAGTTGAGAACCACTGGTCTAGAGTGTCACAGCTTGATTGGAATTTTGTTCCAATTTCTCACCGCCCCATCGCTAGTGCTGTAGGGGCTCCGGATAAGCCTTCTTGGCTGCCACACCTTCCTGTTTCATGTTTCTGACAGCCCAACCTGTAGGATGGGTGGGAACCCACAGGGAGCCTCAGGACAGTAGCCCCTTCCTGCTGGGAAGGTTTCTACAAGGGAGTCGTGGGAGATGAGGCTGGAACAGATGGAGTCAGACCCTACAGGGCCTTAGAAGCCAGCCTGGGAGGCTTGGCCTCTGTTTGGAAGCCATCAAAGGGTTGGAAGCGGGCAAGTGACAGCATGGTAATGAGCTGCAGGAGGGTTAATCTGGTGAAGGGTTGTGCAGAATCCTGGGGTGGGAGGAGGGCCACCAGGCTGTCATGTTCAGCCCTCACTTTCCTCTCTAGACAGATCAAGCTTTATGTGTGGTCCTGCCTCGTCTCGAGGGGATCTGCTCAGTGCCCAAAAGGAAAGGATGCTGCCGAAATCCTGCCTCCCTTCCCATACCCCTTCCAGGAGATCTTCCTCTCATGCCTCTTGATTGGTCACGCTTGAAACTATTCAGAAGAATATATTCTAGACTCTGGAAACAATTCCGCAAAAGAAATCCCCAACATTTTGTGACATGGAAATGCTATTGTAAAAACTATTTGTCTCCCAAGGGGATGCCTCTGTGGGGCAACACTCTTTTGTGTTTATAAGGTCTGTTCTGTTTTGTTTGTAAGGGAAAATCAATACTTTATAGGTGAATTCATTCATTCATGCATTCATTCATCCAACAAATATTTTCGAAGCCCAGGTCCTATGCCAGGCACTGTGGACACAAGTGAGCAGGACGGGCACAGAGGTCCCTACCCTCACGGAGCTTGTGATTTTACCCTCTTGCCTATACTCAGAAATATGTCCACTGGCAGATGAGAATGGCTGTTTCCAAATGCCCCATTATTAAGCCCCATTTAGGGCTTTTCAAATACAAGCAATACATTGGCTTTCTTTGATAGAAACCTAATGGAAACACAGATACAAAAGTACCTTTACAGCATGTAGAGTAAACAAAATAATTTCTTCCCAAGAAAGTGTAAGGTATTCAGGCTTAGAAAATTGTGCCCAAAGATGTTGAAAGCCAAAGAACTAGCTTCTGTTCAGACAATGGTTTATTTGTAGTACTCAATTTCAGTTAGAGTTCATAGTCCTAGCAGTTAAAGAAAATATTTATTGTGTTTCTGATTATAAAAGCAATGTATGCACATTGTAGAACATTTGGGAAACAAAGAAAAGCAGGAGGAAGAAAATAATGATCCCTCATAATCTTATCACTGAGAAATAACCAGCAGTAACATTTGGGTGTTTTTCCTTCCAATTTTTCTTTTAATGCTTATATTAAATAAAGTTGCTACCAAAACATTACATTATAAGGGTTTTCTTATTTACAGTATTAACATTTATCACAAGCATATTTATCAAAAGCATGTAGTCTTTGAATATATGCTTGTACCATAATTTAACTAATTCTCTATATGAAACATTTACATTGTTTCTAGTTTTTTGCTATTATAAGCAATGCTGTGCTGCCGATCTTCATGCATGAAGTTTTGTCTGCTTCTCTGATTCTTTTCTTAGTATTGATTCTTTTAGAAATTAAGGTGTCCAATTAAATAATGAGTAAACAATTTGAAGAGGCATTTCATAAAACAACATATGCAGATGGACATAAACACATAATACATTGTTTAGTATCATTACTCGCTATAAAAATATACATTAAAATCACAATGAAATACCGCTAAACATTAGATGGGTAAAATTAAAAAGACCAACAGTATGAAGTGTTGGTGAAGATATGGAGCAACTGGATTTCTCATATGTTGCTGATGCAGTTGAAAATTGTACAACCACATTGGAAAATGGTTTCTAATGAAGCTGAACACACACCTATGCTATGACCCAGCAATTTCACATCTAGGTATATACCCAAGAGAAATGAGTACATGGGTCCATAAGAGAATATTCATATATATTCTATTCATCATAGCTCCAAGCTAGAAATAATCTAAGTACTCATCAATATGTAAGAGGATAAATAAATTATAATATTTTCATAGAAAATGAAATATTACACAGCAACAAAAGAGGACGAACTATTGGTATATGCAGTTATACGGATGAATTTCACAGGTATTATGTTGAGAGAAAAAAGCCAGAAAAAAAATGTTCCCTATGATCTCATTTATAGGAAGCTCAAGAACAGGCGCAGTGAATCCATGTTTGTAAAATCAGGACAGTGGTTACCTCTGGGAGGAGATACAGACTAAGAAGATGCAGGATGGCTGTACAATGGTGCCAGCAATGTTCCTTTTCTTGAGCTTGGTGGTTATTACATGAGTGTATAGAAAAGTGAAAAAATCATCAAGCCATATAATGAAGACAAATATACTTTTTATGTTTCATGGTGTGTAGGTTATCTTTCAATTAAAAAGAAAAGAAATTATGGTGGGATTTGGATAACATCAGAAAGTTTTATTTCCAGGAATTCAGAAATTCTAGGGTCCATTCTTCCTGGTTACTGATCACCTGCCTTCGAGGTTTTAAAGAAGTGATACATAAGGAACAACAGCAGAACTGGAATGGAGGTATCTCTTTATTAATAGCCATGCAAGTGTGACCTAATGTCTCCAATACTTGTTACAGAACTTGTTACAAGGCTGAGTCGCAGTGCATGCTGTAGCTTGAGGCTGGAGTGGGGCCCAACACTCCTTCTCCTTCTTGACAGCAGCATACCCAGGTGTGCCCTCCAGCTCATGGGATAGAGGCAGGAAGTACCAGCAAGAGCACTCCCCGGAGGTGCTGACCTTTTGAACATGGACTGATGGGTGCCTCACACTCCCATCAATCAGATGGTGATTTCTCCTTCTTTGTTTGAGGGGCAGCGGGGAGTCCAGTCCGAAAGGGATTGGGTAGGGGACATCTACATAAGGAGTATAGCTGAAGCATTTCTTCTCTCTCCTGATTCCCAGAAGGGAAAAGGGAATGAAGATTTTGGTTTTCCTCAAGTTACCCTCCAGGAAGTTTGTATCAATTTCCACTCTCACCAACAGCAAATGAGAAAGTCAATTTCACCACATCCTCCCAAGACTGAGTGTTACTATTTTATCAGGCAGGATATGAAGCCTCAGCTTGCTTGCCTTTGACAGCAGCAACAGAAGCTGCTCTTTCCTGCCTAAGTTGCTCTGACCCTGAGGCATGGCTGGGTGAAACTGAACTAGTTGCATCTGCCACACTGGATTAGACTTGGAATTGGTCCAAGAGCCCCAGGCAAGACTTAAGGATGGCCCTGAGGATGGAACCGGTGTATTAAAGCCCAGGGGAGGGGCTCCTTATTGGATGGAGAACCAACCAAGTCCTCTTTCTGGGTAACCTTCAGGGGGACACAGGCAAACTGAAGGCACTGGTTGGAGGTCAGCTGTATCTCAGAGCAGACTGAACGACTGATACCTGTTTCCACTAGACTGTGTGCCACCAGCAGCTGAAGGAATGGCTCCCCCCTGACCCATTTCTCCCAGCTATCTTGATGATAAATTCCATCAGCAAAGAAATCTTCCCAGGATCTCATCCCTGCTTCCCTAAAGGCCCAAGTCAATTTGAGTGTTTTTTTCCCCTCAAAACCTTTTCTAATTTGGTCTGCAAAAAAAGTGGTGCCATGGTCCTTTGACTGTAAGTGAGGTTGGACCTTTCTTCCTAGGTTCACTGGACATCTGTACCTCCACTTCCGTGAACTTGCTATTTATATGCTTTGGCCAATTTCTCCCCTGGGGTTTTCCTGATGGTTTTGACTGGTCTCAGGAGTTTCCTCTGTTTTGGGGGGTGGGGTAGATGTCTCTGGCAGTACAGGCCTCTTGGGTCTTGAGCCATTATGAGTCTGCATGGATGTATTTTTGTTGTTGTTGGTAGCACTTGGCATTTTTTTGTCTGCAAGTACTTTCCTGGGAAGCTGTGTCAGCCCTGCAATTAGCTCCCTCAATCAGGAAAGCAGCTCATCGTGAGATTAGACACATCTCAGTGGCTGATTGCCGGGAATTTGGGAGCAAGCTGGCGGGCGATAATCTCCCACTTTCTCCCTTTCTCTGGGTCTCTTTTCCTTTTTCCATTTTAAATAACTGCTTGATTGTAAAGAGGGATGATTCACTACTCGAGATTTCTTCTGTAACTTTGTGGGGAGGTTAAGAAAAAAGAACTGCCTCCTCCTCTTCCCCTCCCCTCACCGAGTCCCAAATCTCCCCTGTGCCAGCGGCTCCCACAGAAAGGAAGGGAGAGGGAAAAAAGAATGCCGATCTGGCTGCATTCCCACACTGCCCAGGACAGGCCAGCTGTCCTCCTTCACTCTGACCACTGCTCTGGAAGCCCACTTCCTAACTGCAAATCCCCTCCTACCCCCAGCTTCCTGCTCTACTACCTTACACCTCTCACTGTCAAAAAATACTTCCCTATGTCTAACTCCAATTCCTCTTACTGAATTTCATTTTGTTAGGTCTTTGGAGCAGTTATTCTCTATCCTGTCTGATGCCTTCTTCGCCATGTACTTTCCAGCCTTCCTCTCCTTTCCCCTCCCCTTCCTTCTTGCTCCCCTCCCCTCCCTCTTCCTCCCTCCCTCCCTCTTTTCCTTCCTTCCTTCCTTCCTTCATCTTCTCTTCTCTCCCTCCCTCCCTCCAATATTTATTGAGAACCTAGCATGTGTTATGTATGCTCTAAGAACAGAAGCCAAGCACTGAACAAAGTAGATACAGCTCCTGCCTTCTTTTAGCTTACATTCTACTTGGGGGACCAGGCAATTAAAAAAATTTACAAATGCCTTTATAACGTAATGGCCAGTAGTGATCAACTCAATGAAAAAAAGCAGAGCAGGAAGGGATGCTGTGTTGTGGGGGGTAGCAATGGCATCTCTTAGCAGAGAGCTGAATGAGGTAAGGGATGCCACCACATAGAGCTCTGGGGAAAGAGTGTTCCAGATGCAGGGAGCAGCAAGTGCAAAGGCCCTGGGGCAGGAGTGTCCTGGTGTATTGTGGCCAGAGCATCAGAGGTGAAGGGCAGAGGGTTGGTAATGAGGTCACAGACGTGAGGAAGGACCAGATTATACAGGGCCTGGGAGGCCATGATGGAGGCTTAGCTTTTTAAGTAGGATGGGAAGCCATTGACAGTGTTTGAAGAGAGGAGTGATGAGATATGACTTAGGTTTCTGAAGGCTTATCTGGTTGTTCCATGCTGATTAGACGACAGAGGGGCAAGAATGGAAGCAGAGAAATAACCCAAATAACCCTCCTCCCTCTTGGTGAAATAACCCCCTTCCTTTGCTGACAGCAGGGAGCAAATTCAGCTGGAAGTGTCACAGGCAGCTGAGTGACTGTGCAGTGAGCCAGAGCCCAGAAGCCACTAAGGTGTAATTCATCTTTTATAAAGAGAGGAGTTAAAAGGACAGATTATAAAATTCAGCCCAGTGTTTTGTTTTTTAAATACGAGCATCTACTGCTTTTTTTTTTCTCTTTTAGATGTTTTGTTGATCAAATTATATTCTTGACATGTTGGGGACCTTCTACATTTCCCCAAATGCTGCCTAATGATGCCACAGTGCAATTAAAACTAATTTGTTGGCAGAAATAGTAGGAAGTTGTTCCGATCTACAAAAGAACAAATCTCAGTGTTCTTATTATTATCTTTATTATTGAGGCCATTATTATTGCTAGAAACACGTGTCAAGCTGAAAGAAGCAGGAGGGAAGATGAAAAACATTTGGAAAGGGAGAAGAGGTGCCTCTGAGGAAGTCAGAACATTTGGAGCCAAAATTCCAGAGTCTAGATCTTGCCTGCATTACTGGCTGCTTGTGTAAGCTTGAAGAAGGGACTTAACCTCACCAAGCCTCAATCTCTTCATGTGAAAATTGGATATATCAATGTTACCTACATCATTCGATTGTTGAGGAGTAAATGAGATATTTAAATTATTTCCTGAAATATATTGTATCATTTAGGATTAAGTTTGGTTGTGACAAACATACTCAAAATAACAGTGGCTTAAATAAGTAGATGTTTATTTCACTTTCACCTACAGGACTGATTTAGGCAGTGCAAAGTGTGTGCTGAATCTACTTTACCAGGTCCGCAGGGACCCAGGCTCCTGTTGCTCCCTGGTCTAAAATAGTGTTCAAAGCTCTATTCATCTTGCTCACTGTCCAGGCAGCAGGGTGGGGAACGAGCAACAAAGAAGGGGCCAAAGGGCACATGCCAGCTGCATTTAAGTAAGCTATCCCCTGACACGTTCACTCAAATCTCATTGGCTAGAGCTTAGGCACGTGGCCACAACTAGCTGCAAGGGATGCGGGGAGGTGTAGCCTTCATTCCAGGAGGCCTTTTTGTCTGGCCCCAAACTGAGCATTCTAATACAATGGAAGAAAGGACGGCTGTGTTATAAGACATAAGTGGCGGCCTCTCCAAAGGTGGCCCTAGAGGACAGAGAAGGAAGGGAGAAGAGTTAGAACTGTATTCTCAGAAACACCAACCCAAATATCGTATTTTGTCTCTTTTTCTCCTTCTCGCTCCTACCAGTCAACTACCAAGTCCTGCTGTATCTACATCCTAAAATTCTCTTATATGCCCTTTCTCCTCCCAGTCTCCATGAAAACAGCCCTAATTCGGACTTAATCATTGCCACTAGGACTGTTGCAAATGCTCCTTGCTGTCTCTCTTCACAACCTATGGTCCCTCTTCTTTAAAATCCCAGTCTGTGACTGAGACCCAATGGAGTCCCACACTGACTACAGGATGCTATCCAACCCTCTGAGCTCAGCCTTTTAGGCCCTTCAGGATGGTCCCCAATCTCTTGTTGGCTCTGCTCGTACACATTCCTGGCAGCCAGGTGGAATACCTTGTTAGTTGAATAAGCCACATCCTCTGCACCTCCCTGTCTTTGAACCTACTCTTTCCTGTACCACTTTTCTCTTTCTTGATTGGAAAATTCCCATTCAAGCTTTAAAACCCACATCAAATGTACCCTCCTTTTAAGTCTTTAGTGCTGTGACACTGATTTGGCTGTTTGCCTTCACACCCAACTCTTACTCTTCCCCTTCTCCACTCTACCATGGGGGTGTTGTGGAGGTGGAAGTGACTCCTGCAGACTGTGTTCTCCAGGCTCTTGGTGAGCTGTCTTTTGGCTGAGTTTAGCCAGTAAGAGGCACTTGTGGGAGACTGGAGGATGGAAGGAAGAAGGAAGCCAGGGCATTTTTCATCTTTTTCTTTGCCTGGGACAGCATCTCTGGCAGCGAGTACATCTTTTGCCAGACAGTGGCCCTCTCTGTGGTTTCAGATTCTTCTAGGCAGCCTTCCCTGTGGTCTAGCTTCTTGCAGGAAAACCCCAGCTCTGAGATAGGGTAAAAACCATTTCTTTTCACTGTCTTTCCATTTCCAAAGGAGCTGGTGGCTTCTAGCTATTGCTAATTTTTGGATGGTGCTAATTTGCCCTCTTGACTCTTCCATTACCTGCACAACCAACTCCCTGTATTAATTTTCCATTGTGTGAAATACCTAGAACGGTTTCTGTCCTCTTAACCAGGCTCTAACTGATTCAAGTGCCTGGCAGTATTGATTCTAGTATTTGGCACAGAGTATGTGTTCAATAAATAGCTGTTGAGTAAATACATGATAAATTGAGCTCCACTTCCAACCATGGTTCCCCAACTTCCAGGTCATTTATTTATTATAGCATGCATTGCATTTGTTTGTTGATGCATCTGTCTCCTCCTCCATGGTAGTTGGGGATGTAGACACAATAATCTATGCATCCTGACTCCTGAAAAGCATTTCTTTCATTTTCTGCAGCTGGGAGTTGGGAAGGAAAGAAGAAAATAGAATGGAGAGGGGTGGAAGGTTCTCTATGGGTCTTTCTGCCTTTCTTATTTTAAACACAGGGCCTTGCTTCTGGGTTCAGGCAAGAATTTATGAATGTATTTAGGCAGCAACACAAGGGGACCTTTGGCAAGAAATGTTCCTTGTCATGCTCTGACAGCCTACAAAGGGAGGCAGCTGAAAACATCAGAAGGAGACAGATTTTCTCAAACTCATAGAGGCTCCTGGCCCAACCCCCACCACTCCTTTAAATGTCACCTGGAAATGCTTAGGGGAAGAGGGGAAGCTTCTGTTTTCTGGTTGGGCTGGTGACTTGGTAGAGAGGAAGTACTGTAAGTGTTCTCAGATTTTAGTCTGCTTTGAAGACAGAGCAAGGCAATGAGGTTTCACTTGCATTTGGAAGGATTTGGATTAGACATTGGAAGGAACTGTTGATCATCTCATCCTTGATGGTGATGTGCGATAACTCAGGTGCAGAACCTCATTAACGTGATCTCCTAACAGTCTCCTGGTCTCCCAGTCCACTCTGCTCTAGCCAGGCCGGTTTTCATTCTGTGCCCTGAACGTGTCTCAGGACCTTTCCACTTAACTGTTCTCTCTGCCTTGTCTGCCTTTCCCCCTCATTATTAGATCCCTCTTGTTATTCAGATCTCAGTTCAAATGTTACCTCCTCAGGGAGGCTTCCCTGACTGCCCCATCTTAAGTGTCTGCAACCTAGACCATTGCCTAGTTTCATTTCAAAATTCATTTGTCACTCTCTGTATCCATCATATTTCTTTATTTCCATACCTGTTCATTTTCTGTCTAAACCCACCACATTATAAGCCTCTTGGGGGCAGGAATCCTTTCTATTGTTTTCCCCCACTCATACCTGATACCCAGAACCAGTGCCTGGTGTATAGTAAACACCCAGTAAGTAATTTTTTGAATGAGGGTGTAAATTATTAGCTTCAGGAATGCCTAAGAAAACTAGTTATTGCCAGGTGTGGTGGCTCATGCCTATAATCCCAGCACTTTGGGAGGCCGACGGGAAGATCACTTGAGGCCAGGAGGTTGAGGCAAGCTTGGGCAACATAGCAGGACCCTGTCTCTACAAAAAATAAAAAATAAATTTAGTTGGGTATGGTGACACTACTTGGGAGGCTGAGGCAGAAGGATTGCTTGAGCCCTGGAGTTGGAGGCACAGTGAACTATGATTGTGCAATTGCACTCCAGCAAGACCCTGTCTCAAAAAAAAAAAAGAAAAAAAAGAAAAGAAGTTATCATGGCTCAGGGGTGACCTGGTGTGCTTAGCTGAGGTCAGTCTGGAAAGTCTTGTTTGTAGAGGAAGGGAGAGAATGGGCATAGTCCTGGACTCACATTTAATGTGAGAGTTAAATGACATGATACCTGCAGAGCACTTAGCACAAGGCCTGGTGCATAATCAAGGGCTCTGTGAATGTTAGCATATGAAGGTCCAGATGCACCCCTGCCCCTCCACATGGAGACCCTCCTGAATGCCGAGTAGGGGGTGGTGTCTGGCCTCTCTGGCTTGAAGATGGGCTGGGTGCAAGGGCTGGGTTTGAAGTTGCCTGAGGTAGCCCTACTGTGGAGGCCACTGAGCCAGAGGCCGGGAAGCAGTTGTTCTCTGGGGCCTGGAAAGACTGTCAGCCTGGGAAGAGCCTCCAAAAACCTTGTGCCCAGGCATGTAATAGAGTTGCTGAGAGGGCGGACTCTGGAGTCAGATACCTGAATTTGAATCTTGGCTCTCTTGTTTACTAGGTGGGAGGGTAGCTTAACCTCCCTGTGTGTCATTTTTCCCATCTATGGAATTGGGACAATACTGATAATTGCCTCATAGTACCTGCTCAAGTCTGTGAGGGTTTAATGAGTGTATGTAAGCACTTAGACCTGTGCCTAGAATAGAGTAAGTGCCATATATGTGTTAGCTATCCAACAGCAATGATAACTATTGTTATTAGTTCTCTGGGGGTTTTTGGCTAAATTGCATCACCTCAAGTTCATATGTTGAAACCCTCACCCCTAATAGTTCAGATTGGGAGATAAAGTCTTCAAAGAGGTGATTAAGCTCAAAGAAGACGTTAGGGTGGGCCCTAATTCACTCTGACTGGTGATCTCATACGAGAAAATTTGGACACACAGACACCAGGGGTGCATGTGCACAGAGGAAAGGCCATGTGAGGAAGAGAGAAGGTCCCATCTGCAAGCCAGGGAGAGAGGCCTCAGGAGAAGCAAAACCTACCAACACTTGCTTTTGGGAGTTGGGAAGTTTTGGAATTCTAGTTTCCAGAATTTGAAAGCTAGAAGATAAGTTTCTGTTATTTTATTTTAGTATTTAAACTGTCTGTGGTCTTTTGTAATGGCAGCCCCAGTGGATTAATACACTGGGTCAAGAAATTCAGAGGCCCAGAGAATGGGGCGGAGTATGTTCCTCACCCTCCTGGGACGTCCCCATTGTAGAAGCAGCTACAGCACAACCGCAGGCCTCCCTCTGCCCGCACCTCCCTGATTAACTCACAGCCCCAGGCTCCAGCCCTCCCTCTTGCCTGGGGGACATCACCAGTGCAGCCTTAGTCTATCACTAGGCCTTTCTGTGACTTGCTCAGTGGGTCAGGGCAGTGCTAAGGAGGTCTTGAGACCTGTCCTTGCATATGAAAAAAGCAAACAGAGAAGGTGACCCCCTGCCTGGACACCTCAGCAAACACAACCTGTTGACAATCAGCCTGTGGGCCCAGGACAAGCTTGGTTTTTCCCAAGAATGTTATCAGTTTGTGTTACTTCTGTCACAGGAGGCCCTGAAGAGACTGAATGGGAGAGGGTGACTGCTCCCTGCAAACCCTCTCCATGTCTGGACTGAGGAAATAGCTCGAAGCTCCATCTCTCTCCTGGTGGGGCAGCAGCAGCGTCCAGAGTAAGGACTCTGAAACTCACAAAGACTGAGAAACTCACAAAGAGCCAGTCTGGAGGGCAGTTAGAGACACCCTTATATTACAGATGGGGAAACTGAGGTCCCAAGAGTGCCGGGACCCACGGACTCCTGCTCAGCTCCCACTTACAGCCTTTGGTTCCCAGCAACGCCGGGCCTTTCCAGGGCTGTCTTACCCATGTGTGCTCCTGTCATCCTCTCCCAATCCACTCTGACCCCAGGCTCATCCTCCACCCTGGTGTTTACAACATACAGGGAGTACTTACTAGCTTCCAGGGCAGTGACAATGGAGAGTGTTCAGAGGTGGTGGGTAGGATGGGAAATGGGCTTGAAACTCTATCTTGGGAGTCAAGTGAAGAAACATGCAGGTCAGCCCAGAGAAGGTCAAACAATTCAGAAGGAGTGCTGAGGGATGGAGGATGCCAGGCCGCAGGGAAGGAGCAGGAACAGCGGGATGATCCACAAAATGTCAGAGCCTGACTCAGTGTAAGGGAGTCCCGTTCACAAAATAACCATAAACTTACACTCCAATAGTCATCAGCCCCTTCTATTCCATCCCACCGCCAACTCCCTACTCTGCCTCTACCCTTGGAGTCTTATATCCCGCCTCTTCAGTCAGAGCCAATCCCAGTGAAGCAGGCAGAAATGGCCCACCTGATTGGAGCAAGGGAGGTCTAAAGGCGGGTCCAAGTGGTTGACTGACTGGAAGGGCAGCTTGCCTTGGTTAGAGCTGTGGCTGCAGGGAGAGGCTGGGCACTTTGCTGGAGGGCAGAGTGGGCAGAGGCTCCAGAGCAGCTGGTCAGCCGGGGGCCTTTGGCAGTGACAGTAGCTCTGCTTAGCTGGTGAAGTGATGTTCTCCTCTGATTGAGCTAATTATGCTGATTGAATTTCCTCCTTCTCCCTTCAGTGCCTCCTGCCTCCTCCTCTCTCCTGTCTCTTCACCACCCCTCCCTTTAGAGAGAAAGGGAAAGGTTTCCTTAATGTGACTGGTAATTGTTATGCACACAGTGTCAGATGTTAATGCAGGCCCTGATTGACAGCTAATCAGCCCATCAGCTGTACAAAAAGAGTGAATAACTCGGTAATTTGATTTCCCCTGATTCCCCTGCGTGGGATGGCAGGAAAGTCTAAATTAGCAATCAGGGAGCCCGTGGCAGATCCTGGAGTGTGGTGGTGGGGATCAAGGGGCTGCAGTGCAGCTGCAGCCGTGGGGGGCCCGCTATCCATGGTGGGGAGAGTCCCTGTTGGCCTCACCTTGAGTGGTAGAGGAGCTTGGTGAGTCACACAGGCTAAATGTAGGGAGTAGCAGAGTCAAGTCCCCGTCTAGTGGGTGCTCCTTCCTTCCTTGGTGGTGGCAGGGGAGGTGCCTCAGGCTGGCCTCTGGGAGAGGGAAGGGGCCTGGGGATGTCCTCATCTCCTGTTGTCTAGGAGACCTCATGGTTGAAGGTGGGAGGGATGTGGCAGCTTCCTCCCTACCCTCCGGCCCTTTCAGAGCTGGTTGCCAGGGTTTCTACCATGTGACCCAAATTCTTCTAATTTATCGAAATAGGAGTCCCCTCACTCGGCTTTTGGCAGATTACATTCAGGTAAAATGAAACACAGGAGAAGCACCTGTGGATTATTTAGTTCCAAATGAAACTGTTTCCAGCTGCCTTTGGCAGGCAATAGTAGCTGGTCACAGTTGGCATTCACTGGGGACCCACTGTGGCCTGGGGACTGTGCCTAGTGTTTGTCTGTATCTGTTGCATAGAGGAAGAAGGATTGAATACCTGGCTCAAAGTCCCACAGCGAGAAAGTGGTGGATCTAAGATTTGAACCGAGGGCAGCTCCAGCTTCTCGGCTGTGGCTGGGGAGGCGGGATCAGCGGTAGTTTCCACCAAGGTCTAGCCTGGGGAGCTATCTTCTCATCAGAAGACTGTCCCCCTCCCCATGAGCTCCTGCGGCCCTCTAGCCAGGGAAGTGCCTGTGTGTGTCTGTAGACCACAGATCTATGTGTGAATATTTGTCCTTTTACAAATGAGGAAACTAAGGCTGAGGAGGGTAGGAGCTTGCCTGAGGCAAAGTAAAGAGCTAATACCCAGCCAGGCGCAGTGGCTCACGCCTGTAATCCCAGCACTTTGTCGGGGCAGAGGTGGGTGGATCACCTGGGGTTGGGAGTTCAAGACCAGCCTGACCAACATGGAGAAACCCCATCTCTACTAAAAATACAAAATTAGCTGGGTGTGGTGGCGCATGCCTATAATCCCAGCTACTCAGGAGGCGGAGGCAGGAGAATCACTTGAACTTGGGAGGCAGAGGTTGCGGTGAGCGGAGATCACGCCATTGCATGCCAGCCTGGGCAACAAGAGCAAAACTCTGTCTCAATCAATCAATCAGTACATGCATACATACATAGCTAGCTAGCTAATACCCAGCTGGGGCTGGAACCCGGCTCTCCTGCTATGGCCCACTGTGGACCTCCTTTCCCACCCTGTCTCTCCCGCTGCTCCTAGCCCCCTCCCCCTACTCCACCCCAACTGTGGGAGCTAGCGGTAGAAGTGGGGGGCTGGAGCTGGGCAGCCAGCAGGGCCTAGAGATGCCAGGGGAGGACTCTAGGTGGCAACAAGACATTGTTGAGCAGCAGCTGCTCCGCTTGCAGAAGAGGTGGCTGCGGAGGAGGGAGGAGCCTTGGGTTTGCCCCTGTCAGTGTTCTAATGACATGGTGGCCTGAGCCTGGGAGCTGGAAGGGCTGCATGCGATGTGGTCCATGTGTGTGCATTTAAGTGTATCCAACCTGTGTTCATGCTGCATGCTCTGGCCCATCTGTGGGGGGCCAGGACCTTCCTATCAGGCCCCAGTGGCCATCTCTCCCCCTGCTTTTCTGCCACCATCCCTGACTCCAGGTAGACCAGCCATCTGGATGCTGAGAATGGGCCAGGGGTCTAGGGAGAGACTAGAGGCAGGAGCTGTGTCTTGTCCTCAGGGGTTTGGGAGGCTGGGCTTATAGAGAGCAAGAGCCAGAGGAAGCAGGAGTTAAACTCGAAAGGCTGAGATGGGCAGGCGTGCTCGTGCATGCGCGTCGTGGGGGAGGAGGCGTGTGATGGGAATCACAGTGCCAGCGGTAGTGGTCTCCTCTTGTTGATTGAGCTGTTATTTGCTGCCAGGCTCTGATTAAGCACTGGACGTTCATTAACTAATTTAATCCTCGCAACAGCCCATGGTGGTGCCCTTATTCTCCCCATTTTACAGATGTTAAGTAACTTGCCCTAGGCCACCCAGCTAAGCAGTAGGAGAACTGGCTTCTGAATCTGGGCTGTCTGTGTGCTGCGGAAGAACCAAGGGACTGCTGAGGATGCTGAGCATCTCCAGGGCCTTCCCATGCACCCAGCACTGGGGACTTTGCAAAGCACCTGCTGTTCATCCCGCCATTTCATCCTCCCTGCAATGCTAGAAGGAGGGTTAGGATCCCATCCGCCGGAAGAAGCCAGGGTGTGTCAGAGGACATCATGCAGCTTGTGAGCCCCGGAGCTGACTCCCTGCCTCCCTGCTCCCACTGAGGGGGATGCAGCTGCCAGCTTCTGAGCTGTTGAGGCCTCCCAGTCCTATCCTTACCCTCCGTCCTCTGAGGGATTCTGGGGAAACATATCCTGCTGGCTACCAGCTCTGAGGTCTGAGCAACATTTCTGTGGTCTGGCTGCTCCAGCCTGTGGGCTGTCACTTGGGACCATCTGCCACTCAGAAGGGCAGGCCGGTAGGGCCTCCGCTGTGAGAGGTGTTTAGATTCTGGCCCCTGAACACGTCCCTCCCACTTCTTGCCCTTATCACCAGCTGCCGCCACCACACTCTACCAAAGCAGCTGGCTGGGGAGAAGCTTCTGCCCTGTGTCTCCTTGGAGACCCCTGTTCCCCCAGGGAAGCTGAGGCTCTGGGGTCCCAGACCCATGGCATCCATCTCTCGACTCCTGCTTAGCTCCCATTTGGGGCTCTGGTGGTCCCATGAGGGCCGGCTCCCCAGCAGCACCAGGCATTTCCAGGGCTATGTCACCCATGAGTAGTCCTGTCACTTCCTGTCCCAAGGCACCCTGACCTCACATATCCTCCACCCTGCTGGCATCAGAGAAGACCCTGCTGACCCACACAGTGTCTGTGGCACGTTACTGCTCTGAGGATCTCCTCTGATCCCACAGCATGTCTGGAAGTTGGTGCCACATACCCATTTTATCAGTGCATAAACTGACACCTTGGGAATGGAGTGACTTGCCTGAGATAAGAGGTAGAGCGGACTTTCTGTGATCCAGAGTCTGTGTTCTGGGCACAGAAAGATGGGCTGTCCCCTTGCCTCCTAGTCCACCTCCCTTACCCACAGCCTGGATGGAATCCCCAGCCCCGGGCCCACCTCATCCAGAAGGCGCAGGGCACTCTTGTTCCACTGGCAAGCCTGGATGGCTGGCAGGGGGTAGGTAGGGAGAGGTATTTAGGATAAATTCAGCCAAAGGCCAGGCACATGGGGACTAGGCTAGGTCAGGACCACGAGCTAGAGGATAAAGAGGTGGAAGGAGAGGAGCTGTCCTGCACCAGCAGTGCGGCCTGGAGACTGGTCAGTGTTGCGAGAGTCCCCCACGGAGGGACTGCAGTGGGTAGGTCTGGGTGGAGGGGACTGCCACCGCGGCTCCTGCGAGAGGAAGCAGGAGTTGAATGTGCAGCCCGGGGATGGGGTGGGCTCTTTCAGTCTGTGGTGGGGGAGGAGGTGTGCGCTGGGAATCACAAGGCCAGCGGTAGTGATCTCGCTCTTGCTGACTGAGTTCTTATTTGCTGACAGGCTCTGATTAAGCACTCGACATTTATTAACTAATTTAATCCTCACAGTAGCCCCATGGTCCCACCTCCTGCCCATTTTGATTTGGGAATGGGGACCAGGGAACAGAGGTGTCTTGTGAACCACGTGAGGCCACATGGGCAGAAAAGTTCAGTCAGGTACAAGGCTCCAGGTGTCCTGGGTCAGCCCAGGGACAGCTGACAAGCCCAGAGGACCTTCCTTTTCCAGGATCAGTCATTGAAGGTAAGTGAGGCTGGGCTGGGAGGCGCTACAAAGTACAAGACCCCATTTGCCAATGGTCAAGGGCTGTGCACGGTGGGGAGGCTGGCCACTGCAGCTGCACCCTTGCCTGCAGAAGCACGCCCACAGCCACCCATGCTCCCACATGAACACATCCCACAAACACACACACACCTCACACATTTACACAGCTCATACATGACCATGGGCATGACCAATGATGTCACAAATCATAGATGTAGACAAGCATGCCCAGGTGCATGCACACGCACACACACACACACACACACACACACACACACACACAGCACAACCAGGCGAGCTGGAAGCCAGGCACCTGGGGCTCGGTGCTTGTTTTCTCCCTGCTGTATGACCTTGAATAGCTCTGGGCCTTATTATTATTATTATTATTGTTATATTGAGACGGAGTCTCGCTCTGTTGCCCAGGCTGGAGTGCAATGGCACGATCTCGGCTCACTGCAGCCTCCACCTTCTGGGTTCAAGGTATTCTCTTGCCTCAGCCTGCTGAGTAGCTTGGATTACAGGCGTGTACCACTACTGCCCAGCTAATTTTTGTATTTTTACTAGAGATGGGGTTTCACCATGTTGTCAGGCTGGTCTCAAACTCCTGACCTCAGGTGATACACCCGCCTCTGCCTCCCAAAGTGCTGAGATCACAGGCATGAGCCACCATGCCTTGCCAGCTCTGGGCCTCATTCTAAAGCTCTTTCTGGTGGTTCCCCCATCCCACCCTACCCCAGAACTGACCACCCCACCTTGCACCACCTCCTATTGGCACTTGGGAGTTCCTTTTATGCTACTTGTCTATTTAGGAGTCTGCTGCCCCCACCAGAGCGGAAATTCCTCGAAAGGGGGTTCTGGGGCCTAACAACCTGTAGGTGCTTGGCTGATGCCCTCCAAACAGGTGACTGAGCCGCTTCCCTTTTGACAGGCCTTGACTCCACCCCCAGCCTCTAGCCCAGTGCTTCTCACCTAAGGATCTTGTTAAAATGTGTGTTCTAGTTTTTAGGGCTGGGGGCTGAGGCTCTCTGCTTCTAACAAGCTCCCAGGTGATGGATGCTGCTGGCCGGTGCATCACACAGAGCTGCAAGGCTTGTTCCTCCAGACGACCCCTTCAGAGGTCCAGCATCCTCACTGCCATCTCCTCACAAATGCTGCGAGCCTTGGCTTCATCGCCTCTCATGGTAGGAATGTCGTTTCTCTTAGGGTGAAGCTCCTTTACTACACAATTGCTGGTACTCAAATCCTTCCTTCACGAAGTTGAGCTCTATCTCCAGGGAGATCTTCAGGGACTGCAAACAAAGGTCAAGGCCTCTGGATTTGCTCTCCTCCTGGCTAACAGTACTGTTCCTGCAGTGGGTCTGGGAATGTCTCATTTCTACATTCAAAAGTTGGTGAGAGGCCAGGCATGGTGGCTCACACCTGTAATCCCAGCACTTTGGGAGGCCAAGGCAGAAGGATCACCTGAGATCAGGAGTTCGAGACCAGCCTGGCCAACATGGTGAAACCCTGTCTCTACTTAAAATACAAAAATTAGCCAGACAAGGTGCATACACCTGTAATCCCAGCCACTCGGGAGGCTGAGGCAGGAGAATCGCTTGAATCCAGGAGGCGGAGGTTGCAGTGAGCTGAGATAGTGCCACTGCACTCCAGCCTGGGTGACAGAGTGAGATTCCATCTCAAAAAAAAAAAGTTGACGACGTCCCCCTAAAGTGTGGTAAGGACTACATGCAACACTCCAGGGAAGTGTGGCCTGAGCAGGTGCAGTGAAGCAATTATCTCCCTTAATCTATGCACCATACTCCTACTGATAAAGCCTAAGAGTGAACTAAATTTCTTTAGCAGCTGCCTCACTTGTGCTGGCCCATATTTGCCTTATGGTCACCTAAGGACACCAGCACGTTGCCCTCACTAGTTCTTATCTTATAACACTCTTAATAAGTGGCAATTCTGTGACACAACAATTCTCAAGGATGTGATTAAAAACTTTTTTTTGTTTCCATAGGGTTTTGGGATACAGGTGGTATTTGGTTACATGAGTAAGATTTTAGTGGTGATTTGTGAGATTTTGGTGCACTCATCACCCAAGCGGTATACACTGAACTCAATTCATAGTCTTTTATCCCTCACTCCCCTCCCACCCATTCCCCTTGAGTCCCCAAAGTCTGCTGTGTCATTCTCATGCCTTTACATCCTCATAGCTTAGCTCTCACATATCACTGAAAACATATGATGTTTGGATTTCCATTCCTGAGTTACTTCACTTAGAATAATAATAGTCTCCAATCTCATCCAGGTCACTGTGAATGCCATTAATTCATTCCTTTTTATTATTGGGTCATATTCCATTGCGTGGTGTGTGTGTGTGTGTGTGTGTGTGTGTGTGTGTATGTGTGTGTGTATATAATGGAATATATATATTGTGTGTGTGTGTGTATATATATATATATATATATATATATCTCACAGTTTCTTTATCCACTCATTGATTGATGGGCATTTGGGCTGGTTCCACATTTTTGCAATTGCAAATTGTGCTGCTATAAACACAAGTGTGCAAGTATCTTTTTCATATAATGATTTCTTTCCTAAAGAATGCAATTTGGGATCAGTAAGAGAAGTCCTTCCTTTCCTCCTCCTGGCCATGTGCAGACTCAGAGGCCCTGCCTTTCCCTGCTGGCTAGCCTGTGAGTGTATTCTCTTAGCTGGTTCAATGCTCCTGCATTTTTGTCCCACCTGTCCCTCTATAGCCCACTGCACTTTAGGAACCACAGACAAATCGGTTGCCTCATTGTCTCCCTTGCCCTTCCAGAACGAGCTATAGCAGAAGGAGTTTTAAAAACTTTTATTTTTGAGATGAGGTCTCACTCTGTCACCCAGGTTGGAGTGCAGTGGCGTGATCTTGGCTCATTGCAACCTCCACCTCCCAAGTTCAAGTGATCCTCCCACTTCAGCCTCCTGAGTAGCTGGGACCACAGGCACGCACCATCACACTTGGTTAATTTTTTTGTGTTTTTTGTAGAGACGGGTTTTCTCCATGTTGCCCAGGCTTATCCGAACTCCTGAGCTCAGGTCATCTACCTGCCTTTACTTCCCAAAGTGCTGGGATTACAGGCGTGAGCCACCATGCCCAGCTTTAGAAGGAGGTTTAAATTGGAGAACCTGATACAAATGCTGTCCTGTCTTGACAAGGAGTTACTTCAGCACCCTGGCCTCGCAGACCTACTATATGGCATGCAGCGTGTCCAACAGAGAAGGGGCAGGAGGAGGGGGAGCAGATTGGAGCACTTCATACAGGCACTCAGCCAGTAGATCTATGTTGAGCACCTCTGCTTGCCAGGCACTGCTGTAGGTGCTGAGGAGCAGGAGAGAGGAGGACAGAAAAGGCTCCTGTCCTCATGGACTAATGGTACCATTAAGGGGCAGAGGGGAGGGGCAGACAGGAAAACCAAATAAAGGCAGAGGGGAAGAAGCCAGGGAGGAAGATGGGGACAGGCAGTTGCTCCAGGCAGCATAGTACAATGGTTAAGGACCTGGACTCTGAAGCCAGAATACTTGTGTTCAAACCTGAACTCTGGCTGTGTGGCCCTGGGCAAGTTACCAGCTCTGTGCCTTCACTTTCTCACCCTGCAGCTTTTATAAAGTACCTGTGCAGTGCCTGGCATGCTGTGAGTGCTTCCCATTAGGCGAGGTGATCCAGGGAGTCATCTTGGAAGAGGCGATATTTAAGCTTGAATTGGAGCCAGCCATGGACAGATCAGGAGAAAGGGTAACAGCAAGTACAAAGGCCCTGATGCAGGAAAAAGCTTGGCTTCTTGGGGAAATTGAGAGAAGGCCCACGTGGCCGTGAGGGTGAGTGGAAGAGGAGGTCGGAGATTCAGGAGGAGTTGCTGGGTGATCCAGCTTAGCAGTCACTGCCAGTGGTTTGAATTATAAACTAATGCCAGTAAGGCATCACTGAAGAGTCAGAAGTGGCAACACCATCTGATTTGCTTTTCCAGGCTCCTGTGTGCCATGCTGGGGTGGCTTGCAGAAATCCAGGAGGAGGGGGCAGCCGAGGACTAGAGTCTCAGCCCTAGGCCTGGCTGTGAGCCAAGTCCATACACCCAGCCTGGCACTCTGGCCAAGAAAGGTGGTTGGAGAAGTGCCTCCCCACTGTTCCAGAATCTTCTTAATCCACCAGAGCCTTGAAGGGAGAAGCAAAGAAGCCTGGAGGGGAGCTTTTGAGGGATGTTATTTTGCATCTTAATTGCATGCTAAGTAGGCCCGTGGGCAGGGCCAGCTGCAGAGCATTAGCTGCCACCAAACTCCAGTGACTCAGGCCACAGAGCCTTAAAATATTTATTTTTTCGCTGCATTTGGAATTCAGCATCTGCGAGGGAGCCGCCAGCGGGAAGCGGAAGTGGAAACCTGTTGGCAGCAGTATCTAGAGACAATGCGGGGCTGCACAGGTCGCGCTTCCCCAGCAGCCAGCGTCGCTCTTCCCGGGGGCACCTCAGGGCACCTCAGGGACAGCGCGGCTCCCTCCATTACAAATTGATTTTCTGCTTTACAGCCTGGGCCCAGGGCGTGCTGCCTGAATCTCATATTCCTTTTGGGTCCATTTGAGGAAACATTCTCGCTTTGAGTCCTGAGCACATGAGGATGTGCGTGGGTATACTCAGGGAGTGCATGTGTACAGCTGCATTGCTGTAACTGTCTGTCCTTTCCCAGGGGTGGGTGCCTGTGAGGGGGAGGTGGGGGAGGCAAGGGTGCCCAGGAGCAGAGTGATTTAGGTGAGGGGGGCATTGCTGTTCACTGCCACCGCTTACCAGCACTGGCTGTACCTCTCTGCCTTTCATCTGAAAAATGGGACTAAAGCTCCTTCCCGTCATCGTGAGTTTAAATGAGGTCATTCATGCCGAGCACTGGCCTATCGAGTACCTGGCCTAGTACCTGGCTGGTTCCGAGTCTCCCTAAAGGATCGGTATTGTTATTGGTTTCTCTGTGGGGCACCACGGACTCTGCTCAGGGTCTGGCTCCCTTAGGACATGAGGGGAAGCTGGCCGTGGGCTGTTGAGCACCTGGACAGTGGCAAGGAGGGGCTCAGGCTGGAGAGGAGGCTCAGGGAAGTGGGAGGACATGCACCATCACATTGCCCCTCACAGCACTGGCTGCTGGCGGGGGCAGCAGTTGGGAAACTGAAATGTTCGATGACTCTGATCCAGCTCTTTTATTTTGGAGAGTCTGCTGAGGCTGGAGCTGGGCTGGATTACCATGAAGTGCTCCTAATTTGCTCAGAGAGATAAGGAGCTCATCACAACCCAGAGAGGGAGGGACTGCTATTCCCAAGCAGCTGCTGTACTGGTCCTAGGTGAGCCAGAATCTCTGGCTGTGGGTGGGGAGCTGAGCTCACTCTGTCTCAGTCACCCTGAACCCGTCACTGTGGCAGGAGGTGGCAGGGAGGGACAGACCCTCCCAGGCAGAGGGTCTTGGGAGAGACACATGGACATAAAGAAGCCTAAACTTGTATTTCTGAAAATTGGACTAGCCATTGAGCTCTACGAATGCCTGTCCTGCCCAAGGGAGGCACGGCTGTGCACTGGAAGCTGGGGGCTGTCATTTCCTTATCCTCTCTCCCCACTGCCTCCAGCTCAGAGGCCTTTAATCCCTGGGGCTTGCTCAGCCAGGGGCCTGGGCTCTTACTGCTGGAAAGACACAGCAGATCTGGGGCAGAACCTCCCAAAGGAGCATCCACAGGGGTCTGTGCAGTCCTGGCTTCAGGAGACTTTTAGGGAAAGGCCCCTGCCCAATGCCCCCTTTCCTGCCCCTTAGCCTTGGCCTCGGGAAGTTGGCTGGCCCTGAACAGAAGGGAGAAGTTGCTGAACTTTCTCATGCTCAGAAGGAAGTCCAGTGGGCAGCAGAGAGGTCTAGGGGACTTCATTCTGGTGGAACAAACTTCTCATATCCAAGCAAGGAAGGGTTTCACAGACATGGTTTTATGGGCTTCTCACAGTCATCCTGAAAAGAAGGAATCATCATCCTCATTCTACACAGAAGGACACTGAGGCACAGAGAGGGCAGTAGTAGAAGGAGCAATGCCGGGATGGGAATGCTGCTCTTCAGACATGGAGCCCCGAGTGCTGCTCCCCGGGGCTGTGGATTGGCCCTGGGGCTGCTGGGCCAGGCTTTGTGCTCCTGCCTGTGGTATAGCCCCGAGGAGAGGAGGCACCTCCAGGTAGTCAGAGTGCAGTCTCCTTTGGCTGCAAGAAGGATGGCTCTGTAGGGTTGGGGGTCCTGCAGCTGAGATACTGTGCAGCAAGGGGGGTCATGGAGCTCGTGGGAGCTGCCTCCCTGCAGATCAGTTCTGCACTCTTATGGGTGCCACAGGGTGGTAAGAGCGTAGACAGGGAAGAGCACTGGATTGGGAGTCTCCAGTCCTGGGCAAGAGTGCAACCTCTATTCATTCAACAAACATGTATTGAACGCCTTGGTATCATCCCGCTCAGTCGTCTCACAACAGCTTTGTGAAGCAAGCGCTCTTTCTGTATTTCATGAATTCTACGACGTACTCTTAGAAATGGTCAACATCTTACTATGGATGGGGTAATAACTGAAAGCATTTTTCTTTCTTAGTGGCCTATGCAATAGACCACATGGGTTTTATAGCCAATGGACAGTCTGTGAAATATAGAACTATCCCAATTTTTAAAAATGGAAACAATAATCCTAACAGTATTCATAGGTAATATTTGTTAGCTGTTGATATGCCAGGCACTAGATTCAGAGCATTGTCATTATTTTTATTATTATTCTCATTTTGCAGACAGAACACTTAGACTAGACTATGACCACACCACCCTGAACGCACCCGATCGTGCGTGATCTTGGAAGCTGAGGGTTAGGATCAGGATCGTTTAGTACTTGGATGGGAAAAAACTGAAACTGAAGAGGCTGCTCAAGGTCACACAGCACAAATGGTGGAGCAGGGGTTGGAACCCAGTCTGGCTAACTCCAGCTCCTTGGGTTCTGGACCGCTGGAGGATGCCACCTACCTGCTGCTCTGGGCTAGGCCTGTGCTGGGCCCTGGGGAAAGAGCCATGAGCCTGGTACAGGAGGTCCTGCCCTGCTCAGACCTGCAGCAAAGTGTCGTGGGAGGGTTGGTAATGGGGCTGAGGTCACTGGAGGCCTTGAGGAGCTGCTGATGAGGACGGGACTAGGGAAGGTGGGTGGAAAGGGAGCCAGGAAAAGTCTGGGGATGTGGGGGGAGACTCTTTACAGACGACCTCCACATCTTCCTCCCCTGCCTCTTTCTTTGCCACTGTTTCTTGTAGACCACCATCTTCTCAAAGCAAGGAGGAAGGACAGTTCCATCCAAGGTGGATCCAGAAGTCATGGGACTCTATGTGCCACCACTGGTTCTCATCAAGGACTGACTGAAGCCTCAAAATCCAGTAAAGCCAAGCCCCTGAACAGGAGAGCTATGGATAGGAGGATAAGGGGCCACTGGGGGAGTCTCACAGCCTGTGATTGGGAGGCCTGGTGGCTTCTGGAGTGTTGGGCCCCGGAGAGGGTGGGGGTGCTTGGTGGTTAAGGTCATGGGCTTTGAAGTCAGATGAACTTTGGTTGTAATGCGGGCTCCTCCACTTACTTGCTATGTGGCCCAGGCAAGCTTAGAAACTTCATTGAGCCTTGATTTTCTCATCTACAAACTAAGAATAATCATTATTTTAGTTACCTATTGCTGAATAACACATATCCCCAAAATTTAGTAGCTGAAAGCAATACACATTGATAATCTCACAGTTTCTATAAGTCAGGAATCTGGACACAGCTTGGATGGGTCCTCTACTCAGGCTGTCTCGCAGGACTGAGGTCAAGGTGTCACTGGGGCTATAGTCTTATCTGAAGGCTCCACTGGGGTAGGATCTGCTTCCGAACTCATGCACGTGTTATTGGCAGGATTCAGTTCCTCAAGGGCTGTTGGACCAAGGGTCTCAGTCTCCTGCTGGCATTGCCTGGAGGCTGACCTCAGTTCTTGCCACATGGGCATCACCAGCTTGTTTAATCCGAATAAGTACATGAAGAGCCAGAGAGAGACAGATAGACAGACTGGCAGAAACACAATACACACCTACAGAAAGAGAGAGAGAGAGAGAGAGAGAGAGGAGCAAACAAAACTGAAGTTATAGTCTTTTATAACCTACGCTTGGAAGTGGCATCCCATCAGTTTTGCCATCTTCTCTTCATTAGAAGCAAGTCACTAGGTCCAGGATCATCAAGAGCCATGTCAGAATGCAGTAATATCTATTTTGTGGGTAAGTCATGGAGATTAAATGAGATACTAGGTGTGAGTACTTAGCATGGTGCCTAAGCAATCAGGGCTATCTGCTGAACAAACGGATTATTACTATCGCTGATGTTGTTATTCTCAAAGCCAGGCTGGGCTGGGGCTGAGATAGGACAGAATCCAACAACTAGCCCCAGTTTTCATTAGCCTGACGTCATGAGAGTGTGATGGGTTATAACAGCCCCACCCAACTCCCGCTCCATCTAGTCAAATCCTGCCTGTTTCTCTGGGTTCACCTGATTGCCTTCTACTCTAGGAAGCTTTTCCTCAACTGGATGTGAACTGTGTTTCTCTGAATGACCACCCCCCCACTCTGTTCACAGGGAAGTTAACCCCCACCCCAGGCTGGGCTAACTCTCATGAGGACACCATGAACATCATCTGTGTTTCATTTACCTTAGACAGGCAGGTCTACAATGTTTGACGTTTACAGATTTTTTGGATATAGCAGTGAAAGGTTTGTATTTTTTAATCTGTAAGGAAAAATTGTGAAGTTTACATCATTGCAAAATAAACAGAACTGTGACTTCTGTTTCACAATTGGCGTAGTTCTTTTGTGTGCTTTTGACAGTTCTAGCATGTTGCTGACAGTTACAAGATTTTTCTCTCCCTCTGGAAAATTGGGGGAAGGGTCACATGACACCTTCCCACTCTGAAAGCTCTGCCTATGTTAAAGATGCGGAAACTATGACTCAGAGTGGTTAGGTGACTGACTCAAGATCACAAAAACGGTTGAAGCAGGAACTGAGGCCAGTTATCTGATCCCAAGACCCATGGTCTTTGTGTTATATTCATTCATTCATTCATTTAATAAATATCTCATAGTCCTTGCTATGTGTCAGCCTTTGTGCCAGATATAGGAATCAAGTGATGAATGAGCAGGTCCTTGTCTCAGCCCTAAAGAGCTTTTACATTCCTCTTCTCCCCTGACTCCCACTGGGTTATAACTTTGTCCAAATAGAAACCCACTTTCTCAGCACCCTTCCTTCACTATGTCTGTCTACTACAGGGCTTTGAATTTAAACTGGGGACTGTGGCTGGGCGCAGTGGCTTACGCCTATAATCCCAGCACTTTGGGAGGCTGAGGTGGGCAGATCACGAGGTCAAGAGATCAAGACCATCCTGGCCAACATGGTGAAACCCTATCTCTATTGAAAATATAAAAATTCGCTGGATGTAGTAATACATGCCTGTACTCCCAGCTTCTTGGGAGGCTGAGGCAGAAGAATTGCTTGAACCCAGGAGGTGGAGGTTGCAGTGAGCTGAGATCGCGCCAATGCACTGCAGCCTGGCAACAAAGTGAGACTCCGCCTCTTAAAAAAAATTGAGAACTATATTTCAGGAGGGGTTCTATCAGCCATTAGTGTAGGTGGAAACATAGAAGGAAATGGCCTAAAATTCCAAGAGAGAAGGACCTGATACGATACAGAAATTGGATGGAAAGTGGTCAAATAGAAGCCCCCGTGGAAAATGGAGAATGAGGTCTAAGATTAAAGCAACTGATTGGCTTTTAACAGCAGATTCTTCTCCACCTCCCTTGCTAGCCCCAGACCACTTTCCTGTCCCATGCATGGCACTTCAGGAGTTAAACCCAAGCCACTGCCTTCCTGCCCAGTGAGCCAGGTGATGGGATTGCAGTTAATAGTAATTTGAACAAGTTTGGTCAACTAGAAATACATAAGGAGATTGAAACATGAAAATGCCCTCGGAATTTATACAATTGATATATTGTAGCTCAGCCAGCTGTTAACTCCATTGTATGAGAGATGGCAGAAATAATTTGCAATGAATCTGACATCTGTTTACTGAACCTTTGCAAAGGAGAACACGGAGGAGTGGGGAGTGTCACTAGAAAGACCTCCCCCCACTGCCATCGTACCCCCCCACCCAACCCCTGCAGCAATCCCTCAGCCAGTTATGAATCACTGCTCAGTGGGACATTTGTGTGCCAGGCATTCTACTAGACACTGGGCGTGCGGCAGTGAGCCAGAGGGACAAAGTTCCTGTCTTTCTAGATTTTACTTTCTGGTGGGAGAGACAGGCTATAACAGATAAACATATAAGTAATATAGCTATGGAGAAAAGGAGGCAGAGGGTAATGGAATTGAAAAAGATGGGGGAGGTTTTGGGGGTGGGGAGCAGAGGGCTTCCGGATGGGTATCTGGGGTCTTATGTAACTCTGAAGGTGTGTGCGCAGCTCACTGCTCTACCACTTTTTATTCCGTTACTAGCTGTGTGTCTTTGGGAAAGTATCTTAACCTCTCTGAACTTCAGGTTCTTCATCTGTAAAGTGGAAATAATAATGCCTGCCATAGGACTAGTTGAGAGAAAAAGTATCAAAGCTCATTGTCAGTTGTAAAGCGTTCTATTTTTGTGTGTTGTTAAGATGGAATTACAGTGCAAGGTCACCCATTCGTTTATTAAATTTCTTTTCTTTCCTTCACCAAACAGCTATTAAGTGCCCTCTACGTGCATTAAGAGGCACCCTGTTCCTGATTTGTTATTCTGTCCCGAGCATGAAAAGTCTGGCCTTGCTGAGAATGGGCTGGAATAGTTAAACAACACTTTACCAGGGGCTTGAGGATGACAACAGGAGCAAACACAGCACCACTTGTACATTATGTGTAAATGAAGGTGCTCACATGCCTGTGTCCCGGCGTGTGCACATATTTGTGTGTTTGTGTATGCATGTAGGAGTGTGTGTGTGTTAGGGGATCGTGCTTTATCCCCACGGGGAAGGAAGGTGGCGTTGTCCTACTTGGGGTTTGAAATACTTCCAGACCTCGTACACACCATCATCCCATGGCAGGGGACGTCACAGGGGCTGCTGTTTCCATTCGGCAGATGAGGACATGAGGCTGCTCAGAGTCTCCGAGTTAGAGAAGCCAGCGTCACACCGTGCACAGCTCCTACCGAGTCTGTGTCACACAGCATCCTGTGTCTCCCCCTCAATCTTTTGCGGCTCCAAAGACCCCATAGATTCTGCTTTCTCTAAGGTGGGTGTGGGCCAGGCCTGGCAGGAGGTTGGTCAGCTGTCCCCCCATTAGAGTGCCTGCCGTTCCTGGCCTCAGTCCCGGGCACAGACAGCCCACCATAGGGCGGCTTGGCCTTTAGCCTAGGCCCACGGAAAGAACTTGAAGCCAGGCCCTGGCAGGGACCATGGGAGGCTCTTTCGAGCTCTTCCAGCCTCAGTTCTTTCATCTTGAATGTGTCTGTACACTGCCCGTAACTGGCAGGGCCACTGTTAGGAGTGGCGATGAGGCCTGTGAAGCTACCTTACGGGCCTGGCCCCTGGTAAGTGTTCAGGGAATACCCAGTCCCATCTCCCCCAAATACAGCCACCCATTCCCAGTCCCAGGGCCTTTTGGTTCTGATTCTGATTTTCCAGGACAACAATTCAGTCCTAAACCGTGGCCCATGAAGGTATGGCCGCAGCACGTCTGCCCAGTTCCTTCCGGGCTCCTCTTTCCTGGGGGCAGGGCCACGCCCCGTCCTGGGCACCTGGCGACTGGTTGGGGCCTGACTGTGTTCAGCTGGGGCTGCCTTGATTCGTAATACTCTGACTCGCCCGTCCAGCTCTGGGTGTTGCTTCTGCCCAGAAACGCTGTTTGCACTGCCTCTAACCCCCATCCGACTTCCCAGTGGGCAGGAATCCTCGGGATATGGCTGGCTCCTTTGTGTTCTTCTTTATAAAAATTCAGTAAACAAATATAAGGTTGCTTGCAAATCATTTCCACCTTGGTGCGGGTCTCTCCAGTTGTCTGACCCCTTGGCACTGTGCTTCAGTTGCTAATATCCTCCACAGAGAAGCCAGCCCTTGCCCGCTGTTGACCCACTTCACGCTCGCTCTCCCCTGGTCCACCAGGGTTCCAGCAACAGGATTCCAACACATCAGGACAAAAGCCTCCACCCACCATTACTTGTTTTGTTCTCTTTAGTCACACAAAATAAACCCCTTCCCTCTGTACCTGTGACATTCTTCTAGGCAGTGGTTCTCAGCCTTGACTGCACATTAGAATCACCTGGGCAGCCTTTAAAAATGTTCATATTTGAGTCCACCCCAGATCAATGGAATAAAAATTTCTGGGGAGGAGGTCTGGGTGTTAGCATTTTCTAACAGTTCCCTAGATGAGTCTGAGAAGCAACCAGGGCTGAGAACCACTGTTTTAGAGAATAAATGATCCTTAGCTTTGCCATATCCATCTTCATCTCCTGCTGAATTCTCCCAGGAGCTACCTGCAACTTTCATGGAATTCAGTTTTCAGGCCTCTCATCATTTTAGTCACTGTCCACTTCACTTACTCCATCAGGTTAATGCACTTGGGGAATGTGATTTTCTATACTGAACTGGACTGTCTAGGACAAGACTATCACCTCCTTTACTCATGGTATTATGCCTCTCTTAATATGACCACAGATCAAATGAGTTCTTTCTGTCCATACTCCACTCTTAACTTACTTAAGGCCAACCAGCCTCTTTCCTTCAATAGCTCCTTCTCCATTTTCCTACTCTGTTTCCACCAACATAAGAAAGCCTGTTCAAGTAGGTTGCAAGGTTAATTCCACAAACACATGCAATTCCAGAAAAAACTTACAGGACTCACTACAACTTTCCACAAGGTTTAGAGTGGTTATTGGCTCTCTTTCTGTTTCAACAGGTCCATTATGAGGTTGGCTCCATCCATCGCCCCTGATTTGAGATGCTCGTAACAGGTATCTAACTCCTATACACTCGATACCCGCTCTTCTTAAACTTAAATAACAGTTTCCATTAAAAGAGCATTAGCATGACGATCCCATAATTAATCTTCTTTGGAGAACTGATAGTTCAGAAGGCACGCAGTGGAGCAAGGGCATCATACATCACTAAGCTCATTTATGCTAATTGATTTATCTAAGAATTGCTGGGGCAGTGGGCCATGTGCCTGTTGACCAGTGGCGGGGGCCTCATGGGTGCCTGGAATTGGGGGAAAGGAGCAGGGTGGATGGATGGAGCCAGAGCCAGCTGGAGCTGGCTTCATCCTGGTCACAAGGCAGCAAATAACATAATGGGTCGGCCTCAGAGGCAGGCCAGCCCGGGAAGCTTTTAGAGGCTCTCAGCAGCCCTCATAGTACACCCAGATTACACACGGAGCTATTTCGCATCATTAAACCTCCCTATTTTTTCCCTGGATGCTGCACGCTCTCTCTCCATCAGGCTAGGCTTCAAAGTAGATGCTTTGCCAAAGCAGGTGTAGCCACGGTGGCAGGCTGACCCTGGGGCACCGGAACACATTTGCTAGCTGTTTGTTTGTTTGCTCGTCGGTCTCCCAGCCCTGGGGCTGGGGCTGATGTGCTGGGGACGTGCATCTGCTCAGCCTCAGCCTGCCTGTTTGGATTCCCACTGCCGTCGGTGCTGGGGCTGGAGAGTGGGCATCCTTGGGCTCCCAGACCCTTGGAGGCCACTGTGGTGATGATCTCCTTGCCCCCGCCTCCAGCCCCAAACCCATCCTTTCTCAGTCTGCCTGCCATTGGGTGGACATTGGGAATGATCCTCTAGTGGAGGACAACCCTGGGCTTTGTTTGACCCTATAGCTATTTTCCTTCCAAAGCAGAAACCAGAGCATCAGTAAGGCAGCACAGGGCCCCAGGGGACAGACCCCTGTGCTAAGTGATACCCTCTCTGGCCTCTGACTCTCTTCTGCTGGGTGCTTTGCACTAATGCTGATCCTTGCTCAGGCTCATCTGCTCTAGCTCATCACCTCCTGTCTGGAGCTTTTCCTGAAGTCCAATCCAGTGTGTGCTTGATCCTGCCCCTAAACCTACCCGCAGGTGGTGTCTGTGTCCTGCCTCCTCTGCCTCCAGGCTCTAGCCCATCCTGGTCTCCATTTTACCTGCCTAGCTCCTGCCCGGACCAGCCTCCAGACAGGCACAGGCTGGGTGGACTCCTGGGCTGCAATCTCCACTGCCAGGCCCTGTCTTATTGCCTTGGTTTATGTGCTGCCTTCTGCATAGATTTCCTGATAGTGTCCCTCAGGTCCTAGCTGGAAATAGAGTCCTGCCCGGCATACCAGCCCATCTGCCTGGAACTCTCATGTGCCCAGTCCCCATCCAGCTTTTGCCAGCTTAGTCCTCTCTTCCAGGCTGAGTACTGTTCCCTGTGTCCTTGGCCAAACCTGACACACCACAGGAAATTATTATGTTGCCATCCTCTGCCCCATGTTCCTGTCCACTAGACCTGACAGATCTGAGAATATTGGACAAACGTCACCCTTCTTGGAACCTAAAAATGCTGGACCCCATTTTTGCCTTTCCTCCATTTTGTCCTGATCTGGTCCTAAATTGTAGGAAGGCTGCAGAATGAGGGACATCTGCAGACTCAGTGGCTATGCCTGCGTGACCGTGGGCAATTCCCTTTCTTTCTTTGAGTTTCCATTTCTTTATTTGTGAAATGAGAGGATTGGAAATCATGATTCCCAGGGATACTTTTGCCTTTGAAATAAAATGGAAAACAAGAGACCCCAAAGACAAAGGGGTTGAATATTGTGGTGAGATAAAGCTGGATCTGCTCTCCCCACTGCCAGGGGCCTCCACATCATGCAGGACTTGGCAGTGGATTCACAGGAGACTCAGCACAAGGGCCCTGGGCTCTCACCTTTGGAAAATGGTGTAATTTAATGGTAATGCAATTACAGATGTGCTGAGATTGAAACAGCCCATCTTATCTCAAACTCTTCTTCCCCACCAAGTATCAGGGCAGGTGCTGATACCTAATAGCTGCTGAAATGAATTCACCGGGAAGCTGGGGGCTCCTCGGGAGGGAAGCTGTGTGCAGAGAAAGAGAGGATGGGAGGGGGAGGAGAGATGGAGAGAGGGAGGACAGGAGCAGGGAGAGAGTGAGAGAAAGGGAGAGGGAGAGAGATGCAGAGGGAGAGAGATGGAGAGAGAGAGGGAGGAATGGAGGGAAGGAGTTGGTGAGGAAAGAGGGAGAGAGAGGGAGAGAGAATGCGACAGAGCAGAGAGGGAAGGAAGGAGCCAGCGAGAGTGAGGGAGGAAAATAGAGGAAGGAGAAAATAGAGAGAGAAGAAAAGAGAGGGCAAAAGAAAAGGAGAAATGAAGAGAGATAGAGATGGAAAGAATGAGAGAGACTATGAGGAAGACAGATGGAAGAAGAAGCCGGAAAGGGAGGAAGAGAGGTGAAGTAGGCAGGGCAGGGGTTCCCAAGAAGTTGGAGATCATGGGAGAAGATAGTAAAGTTGGGAGAGGAGAGGGATAGAAAGACAGAGAAAATGAAGAGAGAGGATGAAGGAGGGGGTGGGAGAGCATGTGCAAATGTGAGCACTGTGGAGGAAGAGGGGAGAAGAGAGAGGAAGAAGGGAAGGAAGGAGAGATTGAGAGAGTGCCAAGGAGGAAGGAGGGGGTAGGTGAGGAGAAGCCAAGGAAAGAAGGAAAGGGATATAGAGAGGGATGGGACGGGAGGAGCAAAAGCGGGATGTGGGGAGCGGGAGGGGAGACGGACCTGATGATTCAGCAGAGAGAAATTGAGTGAGAGGAAGAGTGAGAAAAGGGAACAGAGAAGGGTCTGTGTTTCCTAAATACTGAGCTTCTCAGACCCACCAGAGCCTCTGTGCCATCCTGAGGACAAGTCCAAACAAAAAAGAAAAGAGCAACAACAACAAAAGAAACCCATGAAGTGGTTAGTAGGAATGAGCCCATCATGACGAAAGCAGATGACAGACAGGGCAAGAACGGAAGAAGGCACTTGAAGAAGTGGACCCAGAACTACAGAGAGGATTGGGAGCTCTGTAAAGAAGGAAAATGTAATGATCCAAGACCCTAGAATAGGCACAGCTCCCCAAACAGCCAGCCAGTCCCACTAGCCAGCGTTCATTTGTTCTGCCTGGCAATCCTGGGATAGCTTGTTTCAGCACCACGGACAGTCCCCCTCCCGCTTTCAACCCTGGTTCAAAGTCCACAGAGCTAGGACTGCAGGAGACTGATCTCTCCTGCGGCCCCCTCCCACGTGGGAGGCTCCTTTGGGGGCCTGGAATGCAGGCCTGTGAGCTGCTGAAATAGATCAATTATTTTTCAGAACATGGTTTTGATCCCGATGTTACTTCACTGGATCACTGAGTGGAAAGGGCTCGCAGAGAAAATGGCATTTTTTATAACCCTGGCAAAATGCTCCCGCACGGATGAGATGAGCCACCCAGCGAGCGCGCGCGCGCACATGTGATACATAACTAACCAGAAGCATAATCTTCTAAATTGAAAGCCATAATGTTTGCTGTTGGAGCTAAATATTAACAGGGCGTTGTCTCCCAATGACCCTCGGGAGGCAGCTGGCTTAGCGGGAGGCTGTCGTCATATTCAAGCAATTTGATTAAATTATTTTCTGCCGTCAGAATTAAAAAATGAATAGTTTTATGAGAGTCATGCCACAAAGGACAGGAAAATAAAATGCTTGGGAAAGAGAGTCGGGCCAGGTGCCTGCCAGTACCTGCCTTATTGTTCTGGAGGGAGCGATACCACCCTTCCAGGATGGCGCTAGCTCAGGACTGCAGAGGGACCACTGAGTGATAGGCTCTCTCTCCTCCCTCTAGGCATCCCTGCCAACCTGGCTTTGCAGCCTTTTCCCAGTTCACCTGACAGCCCAGTAGGTATACAGAATCTTTCTCAGGAGGCTTCACAATTATTCATACAGGAGGCAGTAAAATGTAGTGGCTTAAGTCGTGGCCTCTGGAGCTGGACTGCCTGGGTTCAAACCCCAGCTCTGCCTCTCAGTAGCTGTGTGATCTTGATCAAGCACTTAACCTCTCTGTGCTTTTCTTTGGCTATAAAATAAGTTTATAGTAGTATCTACCTTGCAGAGTTTTTGTGAGGATTTAATGAGCACTAAAATCCTAAGAACAAGGCTTAGTGTATAGTAAGCACCAAATAAGCATTACTACTATCTGATTTAGGTTGAACTGTATAAAACTGCTGTTTTGTAGGTAAAAAGAATGAGATATTAACAACTTAATATGAAATTTACACAGTAAGAGTTTTAGCAGCCGTGGCTACTCTCCTGCCTGGTGGCCCTCACAGCACAGTGCTATTCTAAATGTTCCTGTACTTAAAGAAGTACTAACAATATGCTATGTTTGCGTTCAGAAAAAATCCTTTTTTTGTTAGAAAAATTACAGTTAACCACAGACTCAGAAAGTTTCATCTGTGTTTCCTTTGGAAGGGGAAGGCAAAAGGAATTATTTGTTGATTGCCCTACTAAGCGTCATGCACCACACCAGATGTGCTGCAATGTTACACTTGTTTAATGCTCTCAATACTCCTCTGAAGTGAACATTGGGCTTCTTTTTATAGATGAAGAAACTGAGGTTCAGGGTGGTAGAATGATTTCATAAAAATTAGACAGCTATGGAGGCAGAATAAGAATTCAAAGCCCCTACATCACTCTAAAGAAAGAGGGTAGGATGGAACTCACATCTGATGAATATCCATCCTTCTGTCCATATTTTTCCTCCAGCCTTCCTCTCAGACAACCTCTTCTATTTGTGTCTCTGTCTCTTCTTCCTTTTGTCTCTTGTAGAGTAATAAAAATATCAGATCAGGGACAAGATTGAGAACAGCCCCCCTGCCTGTGCAGAAGCCCAACTCTCAACTTTAACAACCTGGCCCTAGAAGAGCCACCTCTGGGACACCTGCTCCTGTGAGCGAAATCCTGTCCATAGTGAATAGTCCAGAAAGAAATTTACAGAAATTGAAGGAGTAGGCTGGTGGAAAGAAGAACTTGGAAAATAGCTGCCTGAAACAGCATTTCTATTGGAAAAGAAACAGTTATGAAGAATGGGAGACAATGCATGAAATCCCATTTTTTCTTACTTTGAGGCCATGTTGAGCCCCAGCGAGAAATGAGCAGAGAGTGTTTGTTCTGACCACTAAAATATCAGGTGAGCTTGACTTGGAAAACTATGCCTAGTGGTTCTTAGGACGGTGAGGGAGGTGGAGAAGGACACGTGCCCTATACAACCTTGGAGTGCTGGTGGGGTCAGTGGGGGCATGGCTTTCTTTTTAGAAGGGTGCTCAGCCTAGGAGGACCTGACCTTAGGAAGCATGCTAGGATAGTTGGGGGCTTAGATGTGGGAAGAGAAAGAGACAAGTAGTGTCATTTATGCTTTTACATTTTATTTAACGCTTTTCACAACTCCATGAGGTTGGTATTATTACCTCTATTTCATGCAGCAACTATTAACCAAATAATAATAGTGGCAGTACAGTGGTAGTGGTGGCAGTAATAGTAACAGCAGCCACTGTAAGCACTTGCTGAGCATGTCCTGTGTGCCCAAGGTATTTCTATAAGCCTCTGCAGACTGCAACAGACATAACCAGGTATCTGTCCACCATGGGGTTGTATACCCCTTCCATACTGTAGGGCTGGGCCTGGCAGTGTTGACCAGCCTGGGTCTATTTCTATTCCAAACCCCTTCACATCTAAATGGTGCCCATGGCTTGGTCTCATTCATGCAACGTGAGGAAGATGATGCATGTCCCACCTGGGTAAAGGTGGGTAAAAATAAGAGATGTCCCCAACTTTGCTCTTCTGTTTATTGGCTAGATGCAGACGGAGCTGCGCCCTTACAGTACGGCAGAGACAGAGGATGGAAGGAGCCCGAGCTCCCAAGTCACTGTGCAAAGGACAGCCACCCAGTAAGCAGAAACAATTTCATTCAACTACTGTGTGAATGAGAAATGCACTTCTATTGTGATGAGCTCCTGAAATATTGGAGCTTATCTGTTATAGCAGCTACCATTACTCTAACATATGGATATGATCTCATTTAATCGTCACTATATCTTTTAGGGGACAGGTATCGATGACCCACCTTAAAGATGAAGAAACCTAAACTCAGATGTTAAGTAATTTGCCCGAGGCTGCACAACTAGTCAGTGTTATAGCCAGAATTTAGAACCAGATCCCTGTGACTCTAGGTCCAAAGAACCGAGTTGCCTCACTGTGACCTTAAAGAGAGAAGTGAGAACAGAAAGGGTGAGGGATTTTGGGGATTGAACTGTGGTAGAAAGCCTGTCCTTGCTTCAGAATGGGAACCAGTCTTGTGTGTAAATCTGAGAACAACCATCCAACTAATGTACAGACCATGTGTAGGCGTAGGCCCAGGAAGAGGAAGTCAGGGAAAAAAGGCGTTTTGTGTGTCCTGAACCCAGGGAGCAGGCTTAAGGGGCCTCCAGGAGACTAACGTAATGGCTTGAAACCAAGAGCATGAACTTGATCTTTCTCCTCCAAACCCCTTCCCCTGAGACGTGGAAACAAGAATAACCAGCACCATAATTATAACAGGAGATGTCGTAGTAGGCATAGTGGGAAGTGGTACTTACATAGCACTTACTTTGTGCTAGACACTGTTGTAAGTTCTTTACATATGTAAATTTAAACCTCAACACAGTCCCATGAGGTAGGTACTATTATACCCATTTTACAGAGGGGCAAGCAAAAACACAGAGGCACTAATAACTTGCTAACATCACAAAGCTATTAAGAGGATAGAGCTGATTACAGGAACATGACTGGGGCCAGCACAGTCTGGAGAGAGGGATCCAGGCCTGGCCTCAAGCAAGGCCACCTCATCAGACCAGTGAGAAGGTTTGGTGTGAGTGTACCAGAGCTTAGAGAAAGCTGACCTCGGTGACTGTTCAGATTTGCGTCTGGACCTTCCAAACTCCAGTGTAATTTTCTTAGGCAATTGTCTCAAGGAGGCTCTACAGGGGCAAAGAGAGGGCAGCAGGTCTGTAATTGGGATTTACTAGGAAACAGAGTTTATGCAGTATGAGAGGGTGGATGAAGAAATACACCTTCTACATGCTCTGAGAACAGAGCTTCAGAACTCAGCAAGGCCAGATATTTGGGATGGAGAAATTGCCCGGCTGGATCGGGGCTCAGGAATCGCCAAGTCGGAGAGAGGGTGTGGTCCTGACAGTGTATGGAAGCACTCCCTGGCAACAGTTCTCCCACAGTGAGGAGCAGGGTGCTCTGTTTTACTCCCCTTATCAGTCTCTCAGTCCATCCGGATGCTATAAAAGAATCCCATAGACTGGGCAGCTTACAAACAGCAGAAATTTATTTCTCACCGTTCTGGAGGCTGGAAAATACCAGACCACATTGCTGGCAGATTGGATGTCTGGTGAGGACTCTCTTCCTGGTTCATAGACAACTGTGTTCTCACAGTGTCCTCACTAGTGGAAGGTGAGGAAGCTCCCTCGAGCCTCTTTTATAAAGATGCTAATCCCACTGATGAAGGCTCTGCCCCCAAAATCTAATCACCTCCCAAAGGAACCACCTCCAAGTACTGTCCCAATGGGGATTACGTTTCAACAGGAAAATCTGGGAAGGGCACACACATTCAGCCCATCGTGATCCATTAGAGTTAGTTTTGCAGTGCAACAAACCATCCTGGGTCTTAGGGGCAGCTAAGCGACTCTGTGGTCTGGGCTCAGCATGGCTGATCTCAGCTGAGTCACTCATATGTTGGCTGGTCTGGATGGACTCCAGTGGCCTCACACATGGGTCTGGTGGCCGGTGAGCTGTTGGTCAGGGTGATGAGGGCGACTGACCCATGTGTCCCACATCCTCCAAAAGGCCAGGCTGAGCTTACTCACATGATAGTTGAAGGAATCCAAGAACAGCACGAGGCATGCACTTTGCAAGTGTCTGTTTGTGACATGTTTCCTATACTGTCCCACTGGTGAAAGCAAGTCACATGGCCAATTCTACAGTCAGTGAGCCATGGGGCGCACCCAAGGGCACAGATACAGGGAGACATGAACAAATTGGGCCATTATATTTCTATGTTTCAGTATCTACATCTGTGGTAGGCACTACACAGTTAAGGCCAGGAGAGCTCTTAGGGAGACCATCCCTGAAGAGCTTTGGAACCAGGGGATCTAGGGTGGAGTCCTGGCTTTATTCTAAATGTCCTAAGAAAAGTAATCTCAGCTTCTCTGCTGGTATAATGGGTGACAGGGTTATTGTAAAGATCAAATAAGATGCTTGAAGAAGTCCTTTGCAACTTTAAAATACCGTAAAAACGCCATTTGCTGCTATTCTTCCCCCCTAGGAGTGTAGGTGGGCCTTCATAATTTCTCAGCTTGGAATTGTCTACTTCGTGGCAAAATCACAGCTTCCAGGATGACTTCCCGACCCACCTCTGGAGCAGCTTCGCTCAACACCAGTGTGCTTGGGGAATGCAAAATCACTTTAATATTGGCTGGAGACAAACGTAATTAGGAAGGTAAATCTGCTGAAAAAATAATCATATTATGCAAATGTGATTAACAATGACTTTTGGGTTCTTTGTTATTTGACAGTTTCTGTTCCTTGGCATATGGAAGGAGAATTGGCTGCTGTGTGCATGGGGGTGTCTCTTAGTAGGTGCTCAGGAAATGGAAGCTCCTCCATCAGTTCCCAAGGAAAATCTGTTGATCCCTCAAGGTTCTGAGCTGATTCCTGTCAAGGAGGTCCAGGAAGTAGACCCCAACTGATGACAAGGGTCCCCAAGAGGGAAGGGAGCTCTTTTCTTCCAGGCTGGGGCTGAACTTGAAGAAGAATGAGCTGGAGCTGTGGTCCAGAGGACAGCTGGCCCTGGCAATGGGGCTTCCCTTGTTGGGGGTACTGGTGGTTTTAGGGGTCAAACCTGGCTCTGCCTTTATGGGCTAGCAGGAAGTGGTCAGAGCCTGGGGCAATCATGCCTGGTTGAGGTCTGGTGTGTTAATTTACAGCAGGAGTGTTCCTTCCCAGTGTTGGAACAAACAATGGTCTCTGATAGAATCGAGTTTCCTCTGGTCATGGCTGGGAAGGTCATACATTCTGGCTTTTGTAGCCCCTTTGATAATGGTGATGATAGTAAAAAAAATAAATAAGAGCCATCTACTTAGTGGGTGCTTATTAAGTTCTAGATGCTGTGCTAAGTGCTTCACATAATTACCTCATTTAATTTTCCTAACAATCGTATGGGGTGGGTAATATTATTATCATTTCTATTTTACAGAGTAAGAAACTGAGGGAGAGTGGTTAAGTGATTTTCTCAAGATCACCTATGTCAGTAGAAATTTTCTCAAGGTTACCTATGTCGATGGCAGAGTTGGGATTTGGACAGACCTAGCCCGATTCTGAAGTCAATGCTGCCGACCAGCAGGCCATGAAAACCCCAACCTTCCCTGCAGGGTACAGCATGAAAGACTCTGTTGCCATTGTCTTTACTGGATGCACTTTGCAGTCTTGCCTGTCCGCACCCCTGGCCATGCTCAGGTCACCCCAAGGAGAACCCAATGTGCCTAGACTTCTTCACAAATTTCTGGAAGCTGGCACCCTCCTGCTCCACCGTTGGTGAGTGACCCAGTCTCCACTCCTGGGGTTTCTACCCACTGACCACAGCCAATCAGTCCAGACAATTGGAACATCTGGGTCTGGAGTGGGTGAGCCTCCCTGAGATGGCTTTGGAGGCCCCTGAGGCATAGGGGATGCTCATGAATCCCCCTTCTTTATGGCTCCTTTCTAGATTTCTAAGAATCCAAGATCTCTTCCTGTGCCCCCATTTCTCTCTTGCTCCTTTGGAGACCTGGAGGACCCTCAATGTGATTCCCTCTCCAACTTCTGAAAGGACTGCAAAGCCTCAGGGAAGTTCTCAGAAGAATCACTCCTGCCCTAGGGACACGCTGGTATTGACCAGAGCAGGTGGAGTCTTGGTGGTGGTGGGGGGTGGATATGATGAGTATGGGGGGGATATCATGAGTCAGGGGGCGGATATGATGAAGTCAGCACCACATCTTAGGGCCAGGGCAAAAGTTCTGGGATGGGAAAAACCCCACTGCCCCAGCCCAGCCCAGCTCACAGTCCCCAGCGAGGCACAGGCAGGTCCTTCCCAGACCTTCACTGCCAACAACTGCTTGATCATCCTCTTCCCTTGGGCATCTCCATGCCTGACAGACCTGATGTGTACAGAACTGGCTACTGCTTGCCCACACACCTGGTCTTTGTCAGTGTTTCCTGCTCAGGGATGGCATCTGTGACCTGCTCCCTGGCCTTCAACCTCACATCTAATCACTGGCCACAGTCCCACATGGAATCGCTGCCAAATCTCTCCCATGCATGCTGCTCCCTCACCCCCACTCCGGCCACACTGCCTCCAATTAGCTCACCATCTTGCTCCTGTTTGTACCGCAGAGACCCCACACTGGCTTAGCACACCCAGCTAAGTGTGCTGACCTGGTTCACCATCATGCTGCCACCATAATCATCCAACACATACACACATTGATCGGCTCGCCATTGCCTATGAGCGACATCCAAGGCCTGCCAGGATCGGCCTCACTCTCCGGGCCTTCTCCCCTGGTGCCCCTCATAGCATGCTGGGTACCAATCTGCCTTCTCTTATAATGGGCTTCCTATGTCTTCAATGCCCTCCAACCACTTCCTCCTTGGACAATATGAGGCTGCATCCCATGCTGTCTCTGCATATCCCATGCTGGCTCCTGGGGCAGTGTGCCACCTCCTCCCGCTGCCCCCCAGTACTCTGTCTGCTTCCTCATTACAGCCCGGATTGCATTGCTATTATTGGTTTACACTCCCATCTCCCAATTGGCCGTCAGTTCCCGGAGGGCCAGAACGCTGGCTCATTTATTGCTGAATCCCCATCCCAGCAGAGGGCCTGGCACATAGTAGGCGCTCAATTAGTGTTGGTTGAATTGAATTCCCTCACAACTCACGGAATTGATTCGATTTGGAAATGACATTGCATCCCGAGAATTGATTTTTGTCTGTCCCAAGGGCTTGTGATGATACAATTCACCTCCTCATTGGCTGCTTTTTTCTGAAGAAAACAAAACTCCAGTTTCTGGATGAGGCTGGGCTTGTGGTCCATATGGGAGGGGCGAGAGGCCTTGTGGTGGAGTGGACTTTGCTTTTCTCAGGGAAGGTGTGTGGCAGGTCAGGCACGTCATCATGCAGTGGAGATGAAAGAGTTGGGGCCACTGTATTATTTTCCACATTTGAGCCAGAGGCTAAACGTAGCCTTCCTTCCTCCTGGCTGACAAATAGGAAAATAAATTACCAGGGCACTAAAAGTTGCATTAGGCAAATAAACATTTCGGCAAGAATTATATGTGACATTCGAGAGAAAGCAAATAAACCCTAAGTTATGGGGACCTGTCAAAGCTCTAGGAGAATTAAGTAACTAAAAATCGTTAGTAGCATCTTTGACAGCTCTTAAACCTTCCCTGGCTCCCGCCCCTGCTCCAGGAGGTCTGAGGGAGGCCACATGGTTCCCTGTCTTGTGTCTCCAGAGAAATCTTCAGGCTCCTGGGGCCTCAGATCTAGAGGATCCTCAGAAAGCTTCCAGGCCAGTGCTTTCAAACGCTGTTCCGTGGAACCCCCTGGGGTGTGCGGGGGCAGCGCAGAGGCAGCGCAGTGTACAGGGGAAGGGGCGATTCCAACCGCTTGGGGCCCAACCTGCCCAAATACAGAAGCTCCTCTTTGATCTGTACGGCATTAATAAGGGATTAATTAGATTAGGGCGAAAAATTTTCTTCTGGGAGAAGGATTCTGCTAAGTGATTTGAAAACCATGGTTCTGAGCAAACACACACCTGATAAAGAAATCTCCTCTAGAATACCATGGTAAATAACCGTCCCACCTCTTCTTGAACACCTCTAGTGGTAGGGAACTCATTCCAGGATTTCCACTCAGCCCCAGTGTTCTATATGAGATTCCCAACCCAGGACTCTGCTGCCAGAAGGCTTGTGCTCGAGTCCAGGATCTGCCATTTACTCACTGGAGAACGCTGGGCTGTTATCGAAGCCCTCTGAGTCTCAGGTTTCTTATCTGTACAAAAGAGATGATAGGGGCCCTGGCACCATTGCTTATGCCTATAATCCCAGTGCTTTGGGAGGCTGAGGTGGGAAGATCACTTGGACCCAGGA